>JAGXJF010005438.1:0-207432 GCA_019208055.1 Stipa capillata | reverse complement strand
ACGCATCCCAAAGCATCTAAGCCACCTATCCACCCTCAAAACTCCTTACCATCGTAAGCCTAATCCTAAACCGCATAATTGGCCGCCGCCGTGATTTTTTGATTTTGCTTCGGTGGTTTCCTCACGTCTTGTCTCCACCTTTGCCTTGTCCGCTAAGGCTCCGTTTTGAGCCACCCGATATGGTTGCCACCAAATTGATCGCATCTCCGCCCTCCAGGTGTCATGCCGATCCTCGTGACCGAACCACCGTCGCACTCATTAACCCTGCACACTAGTAGACAAGCAAACCGGTTGCGAGCACAAGTTTTCTACTTGACCCAAGTTAGTCGAGAAAACAATTCTATCAACTTTTACGAGACAAATTGACCAAACTCTAATTCATCAAAAAGCACGTGGACACAATATTTTCACTATCGGAACATCCGGTTCTTGGATCAGAAACTTTAGTTCTCCCAAACACGATCTGAAAGTCAAGTCTAGACGTTGAACTCGGTCACTACAGAATCGAAAGTCGGAGCCTTCGACTTAAGTTCTGGCTCCACGCATATGATCTAGAAATCCACCGAGCACTCACAAAAGTCGAGTCCAGAAACTGAACTCAGAGCCTCCGACCAAGCTCAGACATTCCGACTTCAACAATCAAACTTCCAAAACACCTCGGACCATTCGGTTCACACAGACCTCGGAGCTTCCGGAAAAATTTGGAGCTTCCGGAGATGAAGGTCCGAACCTTCGAATCAACCTCGGAACATCCGAACCACATCGGACCATCTGGTTCACACAGATCTCGGAGCTTCCAGAAAAACTTAGAGCTTCCGGAGATGAAGGTCCGAACCTCCGAATTCAAACTCGGAACATCCAAAACACATCGGATTTACCAATCATTAAATCGGAGACTCCGGTTTTTCCAGAGCGCTAAAAACATAGTCGAGATCGGATCTTCCGAAATACATCGGAAGTTCCGATCAGAATGCCGAAACATCCGATATACACATTTCAAACATGAACGTTGAATTCTTACAACCTAACATTCAACTCTCATAACAAACTCTGTGGCAAAGTATTCATCATCTGAAACCTAGAGAAGTAGTACAACTCCATTTAGGTTCTACAGTAGTGTTAGGAGATCTCAAGTACTCATCTCCGAACACGTCAACAACAACTTTCACAAATCTTTTAAGACTCTCTATTACAGTACTTTCTCCAATACGGAGATAGTTATCTGTAGCATCCGCAAGAACTCCATAGGTTAGCATTATAAATGCTGCTGCAATTTTCTGCAAAGGAGACAACCCAAGACGTCCAATTCTATCTCTTTTCTGGACAAAATATTCATCATGGCTTACTACGGCATCAACTATGCGGAGAAATAGAGTACGAGCCATTCTAAACCTGAGCAGAAAAGAAGAATGAGACCTAAATACGAGGATCAACAAATAAGAAGAGTAAAAAATAATTTTGTACTGGTTGCAAACTTGCGCCGAAAGATTGTTGGGCCGTATGTAGGAGCATCCAAAAAGTAGTCTTCATATAGTCTCAAATGACCGGCTCCTCTATTGCGACGGATTACCTGACGTCCGGGCGGAGAACCTCCATGGCGTCGAGCATTTGTAAGCTCAAAGTGCTTCTGAATTACGATTGTTGTAGCAAGAAATAGTTCCTCATCATCATCGGAGGACGAAGAATCAAAAGGAGGGTGCAAGGATGAGCTGCTACGACTCATTGTAATGTGGTAGAGGAGGAGGATGAAGTGCCTAGAACATCTTTTGGCTTCGTATATATAGACCCAAGGAATATAGCCGTTGGGGATATAGCCGTTGGGAATATAGCCGTTGGAATATAGCTGTTACATTTTTATCCGTTAGAAATAACATATTACTTATAATTTTACTCATTCTAATATAACGGTTTTATTTGTATGTTTACAAATAACATGTTAGTTATATGATACTAATAAAATATAGAAGAGTGGAATATGGGGAATGGGATTTAGGGACTTGGTTGGAGTGTGAAGAGATTTTAGAGATGAAATCTTTTAGGATGAATACTCAAATGGAGATATAGAGAATGAATTTTAGGGATTCGATTAGAGCTGCTCTTAGCCCATGTGGGAATGACCTACTCTTTACCATCACAATTCAACCCCTTCCCTGATGGTTCTCGAGTAAAATATTTGTGGTAATGTTGGGGCTATTCGACACGCTAGCAGAATTTAGACATTTGACGACTGTTAAAGATTGTCACGAGCGAGAAAAGACATCAGATGGATAACGTTAGATGTAGAGCAAAAGGAAACATATTTTTGATATCTACGCATTTCCAAAAACAAGAAGCTATGGCAAAAAAATTTTAAGATAACTTTTTTTAAATAATAAGGAAATGGTCTCCATCAGATGTTCAACTGCCAGATGGTAACACAAATTGGTACAGAAACGGCGCAAAGGTGAAAGTTGCACGAAGAATGTCTCCTGGGCCGCCAAGGTGACCACAATCACCGGCTAAAAGCACCCGTCCACCTCCTCGCCCCTCATTGTTACCGCTATCAGGATGTGTGTTTGGAGATGACACTATAGTGTTTCTACGTGGTAGTTGTATGTGGTTATTAAGTAGTAGCATCGGAATTTGGTTCGGTTAGTTTCTTTATTTTATGGTAATGGTTGAGGTTTTATTTTTTCTTATCACATTTCACATGGATCTATTAGTTGTCATTTTCTCTTTTCTTCCTTTGTAACCGATTCATCATGTTGGACATTATTATTATTCTTTACTTCAAATGGTTTGGGCTGGTAAATGCCCGCCGTGGCTCACCTTGAAAAGGGGGACGGCAATCGAGTTGCCCGTGTCCAGCGCCCACTAGCAAAATGGAAATTCATCCTCTCGACAGGCATCGAAAATCCGAAACTGCATATGCTCAGATGACTGGTCAAGAAAGCACGAGTCGGAAAGGGAAAAGCGAGGAACACAAAACCCTTGGCCCTTGACGGCTTGACCGATCGCCGACGGAGCAGGCAAGATACCCAGAAGTGCTCCTACGTATTAAAAACGCTTCGGCTGGCCCTTCGCGAACAACACGAGTTCACGACCACGACTCTTTCACTCTCTTCGAATGTTCTTCTACCATCTCTCCGTCACTCGCCAACCCCCCATCTCCCTCTGACGACGACGAGGATTTCGATCACAGAAAATCCGTTAAGGAGACGTGCCAAACTCCATCACGGCTCTGCAAACTCTTTTTCTAGTAGCTTCAACTTTCCGATGTTTTTCTTAGGCCTTCTGTGCTGCCTTTCTCCCCAAGAATTAGCTGAGACGCCTGCGGCATAAAAGTTGTCCACGCGGTCTTCACCACGTCAATGTCCCACGAGAAAATCCAACTAACGCTCGAGCGTTCGGGAATCGGAACTGTCTTGCCGGAGAAGCTTTCCAAGCTAAATACACATACATGACACATCCACACGGGCGCACGTAGCAAGCTACCACCTGCCTACACAACACAAACATGTCTCTCTCACTGGCGCGCAGCAGCCGCGCCGACCACCCCGCCACGCCCACGCCTCCGCCCGATGCGCGCGCTCCACCGCCACGAGTGGGCATGGGCATGGACATGGACATGGACGTGTCCCTCTCGCTGGCCAGTGCCGCCGCCGCCGCTCATGGCCAGTACCTCCCCCTCAACGAGAACGACTCCCTGGACATGGTCCTCTTCGATGTCCTCCGCGAGGCCTCCGCCGTGGCCGCCTCGCCCTCGTCTCCCCCGCTGGAGACGCCAAGGGGCGCCATCGCTGATCCCGTGACCATGCGCAAGGGCCGCGGCGGCAAGGGCACGATGGGGAGGGCCGCGGCGGGCGCGGAGCGGCACTACCGCGGGGTGAGGAGGCGGCCGTGGGGTAAGTATGCGGCAGAGATCCGGGACCCGTCGCGGCACGGCGCGCGGCTGTGGCTCGGCACGTTCGGCACGGCCGAGGAGGCGGCCGCGGCCTACGACCGCGCCGCGTTCCGCTTGCGGGGCGCCAAGGCGCTGCTCAACTTCCCGCCGGCCGTCGTCGCGGACGGTGCCCTTAGCGGCGGCACCGCGGCGAAGCAGGTCGGTGGCGGCGAGGTGAATGCGTGATAGATCGTGGCATGGTTTGTAGTGTATGCTCGCGGGCCGGCGTTCTGGTCGTTCTTTGTTAGGCATCAAAACATGCGATTCTGTAACCGTTCGTGGTGCGTCATCCATCTAGAATTCTTGATGGTTGCGTGTTGTGGTGCCCTGTCCAAAACAAGGGAGCTCCTTGACGTCGGACGTCCGACGATCGGACGCCCAGACAGCCGTAGGAGGATGCATCTAATTTAAACCATTCGATCAATTTCATGTGATGTCTCAGCTGCCCCATCTCTAGTGGGCCCCGTCAACATAGCAGAGCCATCACTGGTGCCCTGCCAGCATATATTGCTATTTTTTACTTTAAGAAACTCAAATAATTCGACACGAGTTTCAAATAGTCTCATGAGAGATTCAAACAATTCGAAACGAGTTTCACCTAATTTCATGAAGACTTCGAAGTAGATTACACACAAGTTTCATGGAATTTCCGTGAAAATTCATGAAAATCGGAAGAAATTTATGAGGAGTTCTCCACATGGGTTTCAAGGAGGTTTCAGCAAGGTTTCATTGGGTTTCAGCCCCCGCAGCTTCCCTCTTGCTCCGGTCGTGTTCGTGGAGAGAGATAGGAGAAGACGCCATCACAACTCCTGCCACCGCCAAAATAGATCTGTACCGTAGTTGCCGTCTCCAACCTGCTCCGGGTCCGTCCCCGCCTTTGTCTCCGACGAGGGCAGAAGAAGCCACCTCGTGGCCTGCCCCAAGCACCGCTGTGTGGTGGATGGAGAAATGAATATGTAGTGGAGCACTCGATATTTTGGAGAGAGAAACAAGGGGATAAGTGATTAAAAGTGGGGGAGATGAGGGACACCCGGTGGAGCGTTGGATATTTCAGAGGGTTTGTGGTCGACACGTGGATATTGGAGCGTGCGTCCGACGCAGCGCAGCGCTCGGACGTAAGACGCGAACTATTTTCCTTTGAACAAAGGTGCAGGATGCTATTTTGGTGTTTCGTCAACGGTTATCATTTAATCGCATAGTATTCCAAACCGACGAAGGCTCGCCAATGTTTAAATTGTGAGCTGGTAACGAACAAATGGAATCTGTCGCTATGAAATGTTAGTGTCTCTTAACTAGGTTCCAAGCCACTGATATATATCAGATGGCTTCAAAGGATTATCATCTGGAACAACTCTTGCAGGTTCGTTCACGGATTAGTCAGCGGCAGAAGATTACACGCCCTGCGTGAACTCGTGAAGGGACGATGAAAGTTAAGCCATGCTCACATGGGACTTGCCAGGTAAAAATCTTCATAAAATGTTCACATATTCCCTAATGGACGCGCGCAACTTGCAAACTAAAACTGCACATTTCGAAAAAAATTCCATCGAAGATTCGCCATCTCATGGTCCACCGTTTAGATGAGCTCAGCCGTGACATGATCACCCGCTACTTGGGCATCCATGCTTCCGACACTGGCCCAGGATCTTCTCTGCCCAGAGTTGACATGAATCACGAGTCAAAGGCTGCCTCATGTTACTATCTATTTGATCACCCGATATACTTTAATAACGATCATCATAAAACCTTCCCCAAAAAGCAGCAGCAGCTAAATTACCAAATGGACAGATTTACAGCTGCAGGAGCCGAAGAAATGCAGAAAAATGTCCTGTATTACTTGTTCCCAGCTCCCAAATGTTCCCTCGAGACTCCAGTCATGCTACCTGACTCCCTGAAATCACCAGGAAACTCTAGCCATGGAAGAGTCCCTGCAAACATCACACCGGATGACTAAGACCGGCACTTGACCCACCAGAACACGTGTTTCCAATTTCTACAATGATAGTGTGATACTGACCTGGCTCCTGCAGCAGTTCAGAACTGAAAGTTCTACCTTTGCTTTGCTCCTCCAATTGTGGCTCAATCCTCAATTGTACCCAATACAAATCGGTAGAAAAACTATTTTTCAGTGCAAAACAACAGATGGAGAAAAATGTCCGCCACGGAAGAAGTCCACTCAATTCTGGTGCACCATCGCTTGATTTTTATACGTGTAAAGCACCGTTAATGCTGCAATCGTGCTAGGGGAGTAGACATCTGATGACAAACTCGAGGTGCCCACCTCCTCCGCAATTGAACTAGCTTGTTGCTTGATCGGTTTGTAGAGAACCTGGAGCATTTGGTCAGCTGATCCAACTTGCAGCTGACGGACTTCCTCGTTAAAAATAACCTCGCTGGATCGATCAACATGAGATAAAATATGATGAGGTCCAGTTCATAATGTGAAATGCAGACAGAATATTGCTCAAAATGAATGCAGCCCATCATACAGGAAAAGCAGCAGAGGCAGCAATTAAGTAACAGGGGAATATTGCTCAAAATGAATATAGCACATCACTCAGGAAAAGCAACAGAGACCAGTTTAGCAATTAACTAAACAGGGGAGTCAAGCCACATGAGATGTAGTATTGCCGCACCTATTGATAACATCCTTGGATAGTTGGATCACTGTATTCATATACAGAACTTGATCAGTTTTTGGCATTCTGCTATTTCCAACACTTCCGCACCACAAGACATGCTAGACTGCTAATTCTATTACATGAAACTTATCATAAAAAAGTTAAGGCTTTAAGCAAACTTTTGTTTCCACTAAAATTAAACCAAATTAGATATTGCTATTTGGTAAACATCAAATCTGTTTTTTTATTCTATGCATACTATGTACCGGCATGTCCGGTAAGTGTATCACTGTAAAATTTTGTGAATGTTTTAATGCATCAAGATAAATACAGCTGAACAATGTTTGGAAGGTGGCAACAGTGAACAAGTGCAATTTTTTTGCTTGGCTAGCTTGCCAAGATAGGGTGCTCATGCCAGCCTCGCCAAGAGGGGCTAGTCTCACCAGGTCTCATGCCCCCTCTGTGCAGCTGACCAAAGGAGACGGTTCTCCACCTTAGCCTTTTTTTATCCCTTCGTCAAAGACGTTTGGGCTACAATATTCGGTTGGCTAAATTGCGACATAATGAACCTGGTGGACCCTCAGAATTTTGATTCACTTTCATCTTGGTGGCAAGCAGCAACAAAGCACTCCCACAAAAAATTGAGGAAGGACTTCAATGGGATGGTGATCTATGCATGCTGGAACTTATGAGGAGAAGGAAGATCTTCCAGAATCATTTGCTAAACGCATAGCAGATCACCTACAAAATTCAGAAGATATCCAACAGCAAAGAGGGTGCAATGCACTGCCCCTAGCTGGCCAATCAGTCGCCATATGCACAGCAGTTCGGCCCTTGTACAGAATTATACATCTTAGCTTGTAACCTTATTTGGCTGTTTTTGTCTCTTGGCGTTTGCCGTGAACTCTCTGAAGGCACACAATCTAACATGTAACAACTATATATTCATGATCCCATAACAGCTGGTATCAGGGGGAAATTAACATGACAGTACAATTTACATTTCACATTCATATTGCACTATCACAAATAGTGCTCTGAGGAAGCCAAGAGTGTAGACATGAAAACAACGTCCATATTAGCAAGCCTCAAAAGAGCAAAGTGGGCCCACGTGGGGGTGCAACATACATGCCCGATTACCCATATAAGCAAGGCTCAAACGAGCAAAGCGGGCCCACATGGGGGTGCAACATACATGCCCGTTTACCCACCAGGCACGACTTTGCACCGACAAACATACCCACAGGCACAAAAATAGAAACATACTCACCTCCATTAGGGTTTCAACGAGGGGTAATTGGATAAATGTGTGAGATTGTCATCCCTACTCAAACTTGGCTGAGCCCCTGAACTAAATGATCTTACTAAATATGCCCAGCTGGCTGCCACCAATCAAGCACCAATGGAAGTGCATTTGTCTATGCTTTAGCTAATACTGACTATGTCCATAATGTTGTAGTGGCCTAATAAACGAGCTGGCAGTGGTATACTTGCATGTTTGATGTAATTTGGAGAATATACCAGGAATGATTGTACATAATCTGGATGTGGTCTGGCTGCAACACCAGCTTTTGAACTGTCTGAACTTCGTGTTTAGTTAACTAAAAATATTTAATTAAGTACTGTATCCGTGGGCCAATTCAAACATTGTCAGGAAGTTCAGGAGCTCAAATGAGCAATAAATTGAGGCTTGATTGAGATTATCTGACACAATTAGAAGCTTCCTTTGTACTTTTTGAAGAAAACAAAAAGGTGTAGATTAGAAAGAAAATACCTCAGTTTTGCAGCTAGATTTTTATCTGTACAAGCCCGAAAAAGGATCTCAGGCACAATAGGAGAATTCAAAAGAATGTTGGGCAGAGAAATAAAGTTTATCTTTTTTCTCAGGTGGATGAAGCATTCTGTGATGAAATGAGCTTGGTAAGCTACTACACAGGGTAGCTTTGCTAGCATTAGTTCCATGACAGCTGTTCCCGAAGTACATAATGCTGCTCTACTAGCCTGCAAAACAACAACAACACTTTCTTAGTTCAGCGACTTCAGTCACAGCAGGCTGACAGTACAATCAAACTGGCTGCAGACCTGCAGCATCTAGCAAGTAACTACATCAGCAATGAAGCTTTGTGATGACTATTAGCACTAACAATTAATCATGCCATATCAATTTCACATTTAGCTCTCTTGGTTAATACCCTAACTACCAAAAAGTTTAGTTGGCTTGGGATGTAACAGATGAGCCTTAACATTACCAATAACAGAATAGATGTTTTTCTCTGGAAAACAAACAATGAACACCGAGAGAATCCTTTTTGTGTAAAACTAGTTCAATCATGCATAGCCACCATTGAATTTTACTATGATTACAGAATCGCTTCAGAATTTTCCTAAGAAAAGAAAAGGACAAAAGCATGGGTGGAATACAATGTGTAGGACAACTCACTGGCTACAGTAATCAACAATGCCTTAGATTTCTCTTCAGCAAGAATTTTTTATCCCTATATAGCCCAAGGACGAGATGGAAATGCTATTGCTAACTTAACTAATCATCCTGAACTTTCTCGGTTAACACTAGGTTGGGGTTCTGGGCACAGCACAGGTGTAGAGGGACAGCAGTAACATTAAGCCTTTTGGAACAAATAGCAATCCATGTGTTAGGAAGGTATGGTGCTTCGGAATGTCTTCACATCCATTAAATGAATGACAAAAGATCAAAACATTCCAAAACAACGATGCCCAAAGAATGAGTTTGCTGCTTGAGAAATAGAGTCATGTAATTTAAAACAGAGAACTGAACTTACATTGAATGCACCATATCTTTTTTCTAGCGACTCCCCAGGTATCAGTACCACTGGAAATGGCCCTGATTGAACTACATTTTCAACATAGGTCCTCACGTCGCGATGTTGAGCAACTGGGATGACTAGTGATAGTTCATTTAATGTATCACTCAGATGATGCACAGTTCGCAAGAAGATTGGAAGCATACGAGCTACTTCCTGCATCCTGCTTCCAGGCAGCATGGTTAAGATTGTGGCATCTAGCAAAGGAGTATTTCTCATTAGAAAATGGACATGTATTGATAAACAATAATCAAATGCATATTAGCTCATTGAGAACTCTTTGTTTAGATGCATTGAGAACTCATGACACAACTACCAGAGAGGTGAATAAACTAGAAGTTTGAAATCTGGAACACAAAATCCAGATATAGTGCCTTGCTATGAATTGTTATTGATGCATAAGCTAAGGTGAGAAATGCAAGGATCCATGCATACAAAAGTTGATGGTCCTGGCGTCATGCATTGAAATAAAAATAAAATGTGTATCATGTCAGTAATGTATGGATAGTATAGTTGACCACATCATCATCTCCTAGTTCAATACAGTTTTCTTTTTGAGCTTTAGCAGATAAAAATTATGATAAATGCGATCTACATGAAAAGCATAGATGCCAAAAGATTTGACCTTCTATTTGCTTTGCATCTCACGCAAAACTGATCTAACTCTATAATGACTATAGATGGCACTTAATGATTGATAGTGTTTAAGTGCGCCCACAATTGAGCGGCAGTTAGCAACTGTCAGAGGTCTGCAGAATTGAAGTTGCACCATTAGCAGACATCAATCTTCATGTTAGTTTTTGGAAAACAGTATTTAGTTCCTTGTTATTCCAAAACCACAATGAACAAGCATGCCCTCCCAACAGTTCTTGGCAAATAAATTGTAATAACTTCAATGTTGTTTGCTTCCTTGATGATGGTCCATAGAAGTACATCAAACAACATGCTCTCAAATACCATGTGATTCAAAAATTACGGAAGTCAACACATACACAATTCATAAATCTGATAAATACGAGAAGAAAAAAACAAAACAGAACATATCCATTGGCATAACAATCTAGGATCTTGTGCACAAGAAGAAGCACATAAAGAATGACACAGATAATTACCTGGGGACAGTCCATGCTCCAGTCGAAAAGATTCACCACTTTGTTGATGCGTGCACTTGTCAGAAGATAATTCGGGGTCGTAGGAAATTTTGGTAGACATAAAGAACTATATTGTGAGTAAAGTTGGTGGTCCCAGGTGTCAAATAGATATACACAACTGAAATGGACTGGTCTTAGCAATTCGTTACATGGCATCAGCAATTCCAGTTTACTGTATCAAAATGCTTAGTTTTAAATGTATTTAATCACTTCTAGAAGACAAAACAACCTTTTGTAGTTATTCCATGTCAAAAAAATTCTTAGAAGGAAAACAACAACAAAATCATCGCACAATCATCGCACAATCATCTTCCAGTCCTTTCCCATTACATAAGATGCTTGTATACATAAGTTAGCAAATTAAACTAGCAAGGATGTTATACTCCGATATCCCTTCTTATGTGCAACAACCCCCCGACCCGACCTGATATCATGGGATAGGACATGAGCATGCACAATTCAAGAACGAAGTAGATACATCTCGTGGAGATAATCAAAATTTTGATGAAGTCGGCCACAGATTTTGAAGCACAACCTCACAAAAGTAAAAGGAATGTCGCTCTCTCACAACTATCTCGAACCATTTAGGACCCTCGGATCCTTTCATATACAAGTATCTAGTACTAAGTAATAAGCTAGACTCTAATCCTCTAGTGTTTCCCTAATACCTCCTAGCTTGCTTTGAATGAGATGTTGGCTCATTGGGGTTGCTATGGCCATACCTCATGGCTTTACATAGTCTTCCAATAAACTAACACCTCCTTGAGTGAGTAGGATTCCTTAAGAGAGTAGGATTAGTATAGAAATCCTTTAGTCACAACTCTCCAGGTCCTAACAGAATTCAAGCCCTTATAGGATATAAGTCACCTTTTTCAATAAAGAACATAGTCCTTATTGTCCATCAATTACAATGACCAATAAACTTCACAAGATGATGAATCTTGCCTTCACGGTACTCCTATCCTATGAATTGGTACTAGAAATTAAATAGCTAGAAGCTGTTAGTTTTATAAAGAGATATTCTAACACTTCATATTGTCATTCATATGATTTTAGATGTAGCCTTCACTGTATAATGCAAGGTCATTATGCAAAGAAATCTTAATGAGAGATCTGGAGAGAGAAGACATGCAGAATAGTGTGGGGGTATGAATGAGATTTGGACAGAAAAATCACCGCTTCAACAAATTATTAGGTGCTTAGGTTAATGGCAATGATATTGAAACAAAGCCACACAAGTCCCTACCATATTTAGGCCAGCAGCATCGTCCAATAAGGGATGGCCCACATATGTAGCAGGCAACCCATTTAATCTGCAAATTTCCTCCTCGAATGGAAGGATACACAACATATGGTCCACAAAATTATGCAACTTCGAGAGCCTGCTTTCACCACCTTTCCAGGCCCAGAATGATGGTGCAACATAATGAACATGTAGAGGACTAGCAACCTTTTGATTGTATCTACCTAGACAACAGAAATAATTTACCACGGTAAAAAAATTCAATTCTTGGATGAAATTATGGCATGGTAAAAAAATTTGCTTCCACCGAAAGCCTTACATTTCAATTGCTTCAAAAGACGGAAAGAGAACCCCTTTGAATCAACTGTAACTACAGCATGAGGCTGAAATAATATAGCAGCATCTACAGTATCCTCGATCTTCCTCTGCAAAACTAAACTCAGTATAATCAACATTCAAGTGCGCACGAACAGAAAGCAAAGCATGAAACACACCAAAGATGCACCTTAACATTATATATGTGCGGCAGCAATTCCCACAAACCCATTATGGCAATTTCTTCCATGGGAAAAATTGACTGCAGGCCTTCCTTGCTCATTAATTTCCTACATCGGCAAATTGCAAAAAAAGGATGGGATCCAGCTTGAAATTGGGTCTGGATCAAATTGCACAGATGGAAAAGTAAAATGATGCACCAGCAATGATGAACTGACTGTTACATGGGTATATTGAAAATTTAACCCACTTTCCATCCAAACAGAGAGAACACACACAAAAAACACCTAACTGCAAGCATCAAGCCGCTGGCATTTGATTAAGAAGTATGTGCATACATCAACGAGATCAAACATAATTGTAGGACAGTGACAACTCCACATAGATCCTCGATTTTGTTTTCTTCTGATGGTGATAAAGAGGAGAATAAAATAAAGCAACTCTGAAGTTATGTTTGTTGTATTTATGTGTGCTCTTCCTTCTTCACCCTCTCCTCTTCTGAAGAGAATAAAGCAATACATGAAAGGAAGAGAACTATTCTCTTCTCCGTTTTCTCAAGTGAGGTGTCAGACGAGAACACCACTATGTCCTTTTTTATTCTCTTCCCCAATTTTCTTTCTTTTCCCTAGAACCTCTCCAATATTGACAGATCGCCTAGAATCAGAAGGAGTGGAATCTCATCCTTGCTTCTTCTACGTCCTAATGAACCTACTTCCTGAAGGAGAATCACAAACTAGTATAACAAGAATCCAAAGAAGGAAAGAAGTCCTTGCCTTGTCACTTGATTAAAAGTTAGACACTTAGCAAGATATTCACTGGAACTCCTTTTCCTTCTCCATCCCCACAAATTTGAATGTTTCGAGCGTGTACAGGCGGAATCTAATTCTATATACAATATATAATATGAAAAACATTCAAACACTTCGGAGGAAATAAGTAGGCAATCCAAAACTAAATCTGCCCTCCTTTTTCTTTCCAACTCCAGATACCCAGACCATATGAGCTCTTGCATAACAACAACCATAACTTTGCTATGTGAAACGAAGAGTGCGCAATACTGCAATGCCAACGGACATTGACATGAAAAAATATGAAGTTAAAAGTTGATACACAAATGGGTGGTTTCAGAGCTAATTATCAAATGTTCGAACTCGGATTATAACGCCGTAATACTTCGATAGCCCAAAAAACTGAACCAAAAGTGTAGGAGCAGGAGTGAAACCAGACCCGCCAACGCCAGCGAAGCGGACGGGTACGGGCGATAGCGCCCTGATGGATGCCATGAGGCGCGAAGCGAGCGAGTCGCCGGAGACCTCGCCGGCGACAACGAACACACGAAGCTCGCCGTCCCGGGCCGCCGCGTCCACCACCCTCCCGTGGGAATAAGCGCGTGCGCGCAGCCTCGCCAGTAGCCCGGCGGCTGCGGTCCATCGCGATAGCATCAGGCACATCGGAATAGAGCGGCGCCGGCGGGAGGGGAGACCGGGGAGGGCTGGCAAGGAAAATACAACTCACTCCTGCGTGGTCCTTCTGTTATCTACACCATACAAACTCGTCAAGATTTGTGCTGATATTTTGCTAAATACTCCTACGTCTAATTTCATTCCATTCTCGTCCTCAGTGCTTTACATTTTTTTTCTCTCCTTCGATGCATCACACGGCAAGGCGTGCGATATGTTCTTGACACACTTAATTTTAAGAACGAAAGCTAGGTACGATTTTTTCTATGGAAGCAAAAGATCACGCATAATTGTGTCTCCGAGTTCCTTGAACCAATTCAATAAGAGAATTTGAATCATTCTACCATTTAACCACTCGGTCTAATAACCATATAAATTTGAACCAATTCAAAAATAAAATTCGGATCATTCCACCATCCAATCATTTGGTTGAAAATACAAAGATTATTCCACCATTCAAGCATTCTGTTAAGAAACAAAAGGATCCATTATTTCGAAATGAAATTTTTTCCCCATGGTTCAATTATTTTTTAGTCCGTTCTCATCCATGATCAGGCATATCTCGAAATTTCCATGAAAATGCGTTCCATGTATAGTTCTCGTGCATATTTCTCCACCACTTCAACCAAACAAATATGAATAGAAGAATTTATGCTTCATCTTTCTTTCTTTTTTCATGAGTCAATCTCATAAGACATTACAAATCTAGGTTTAGGTTTGAACTACAGGTAGGTGAAATAGTTCCCAGAAATTCATGAAAATCTTACAAGGGACAATTCACTCAATTAAGATATTACAGTTCTACCCATTTGGAAATAGTTTGGAACACATTTTATTCAAACATAAATTAGTTTCAAATCACTTGAAAAAAATTCAGAGAGCTTGTTTGAGATGTTTAAGACTTACAAAAATTATTAGAATGGAAATTTGATGACTTTAGTTTTAAATTTTTTATTTAAGTGAATTCTAGGGCAAATTTTGCAAGGTTTTTAATTTGAATGATTTTAATTATTCTATATGCAAAAATGAGATGAGGATACTATCACTTTATTACATATTGGTCGTCAAAGATCTCATTTCCACAAGATGACAAATGTGGGTCTTTACACTTATGTTGTCTCTTGTTTGATGTAACAAGTGCTGGTTCCTTATTGCTGTGTGATGTAACCGAATTTGTCGTACAAATCTGTTAACGAAGAAATGTATTTACAATTCGATGCAACAGAGTGCTGTTCCGAGTGTTGTATATGCCATATCATGTATATAGACGTCTTATTATTTAGACACCGCAAGCCATGTTCTTGTCCAAGGCCACTAGGATCACTTGGCCAGTCAGACCATGCTCCGAACTGATCTGAACAAGATGGAATTTACAAGATTTCAGAGACGCAACCTTTTCTTATTTTTCTGTAATCAAAAGAGCGATGTACGAAGCTGCTCCATAAGCCCCAAAATGATCTAAAGAAGATGAAATTCAGAGGATTTCAAGGAAGATCACGTTTGCTGGGCGTTGGAACGAAAGAGAGTAGAAACAATCACGAACAATGCGCCTCACTGGCAAAGTCTGGGCACTGGATGTCTGGATTTCTCTCTCCCACCTCCATGTACGTTGTAGGCCTCGTTGCTTGAGATGGCAGGCCCGTATTAGACATAGAGGAGAGGGAGTGATAAATTCTCTGCCGGTGAATTTGATTAAGTGGTATTAGAGGGTTGAGATAGAGGTCAAGGCAATCTCTGTCATCATAAACTGAACGCAGATGATACGGATCACCGTACCCATACTCATATTCCTCAATTTTTTATTTAAAAAATACAGCATACTCATAAACTCCAGCACAAGAATTGACGAAACAGTGCTTGGAACCGAGCGGGCCGTCAGCCCGTCAGAACCGAGCAAAACCCTGGAGCGGCTGCGTCCGCGGCGCGTGCTTCCCACCTGACCGCGCAAAATCTCGGACCACCCTTCCCCGCCGCCACGAACGCTATGGCCGCAGCGCTTCTGCTCCGCGGCCTCCGCTCGTCGGCGAGCCGAGCACGCCCTACCTTCCCCTCCCCCGCCTCGACCCCACCGCCGTTCGCTTCCTCCCTCCTCCACCGTCTATACTCGTCCGCGGCTGCATCCACGGCCTCCTCGCCCGCTTTTGCGCCGGGAGGCGTCACGGACCCGGCCCGCATCCGCAACGTGGCGGTGATAGCCCACGTCGACCACGGGAAGACGACGCTGATGGACCGTCTCCTGCGGCAGTGCGGCGCCGATATCCCCCACGAGCGCGCCATGGACTCCATCAGCCTCGAGCGCGAGCGCGGCATCACTATCTCCTCCAAGGTAACCCTCCTATAGTAATGGAGTCGTACGTGCGTGGCTAATTAGGCTGGACGCAAGGAATTCCCGCTCAGCATTTCGTCGAGCAAACTGCGTGCATCAGATGAGGGGTTAGAACACAAACATAGGAGAAGGAACTAAGATCTGGTTCAAAGTCCATTCTGAAATTCGCGGTTTTGTTGCCCCGCGATTTTGTTATCCCGTGCGACTAGACACACGCTGACATGCATTCCTGAACGACACTTTGGTAGACCACTATGTGTATTTCTCTGTGAATTTGAAATAGTGGGAGGATGGATGCCACGTCTGGTTCAACAACTGTGCTAAAGCTACATTTTGTGCTCAATGTGGCAGTTCCACGGACTCTTTATGTGTGTTGCCATGAGAGCTGCAAGTAGCAGAGCTAACATTTAGCTCAATAAGCTGTGCTCCAAGTCTCCAACTTACTGTGCATTTTTGTGCATCATTTTATCAAACACTTTGCGTGTGTATTTTCAAGTAGTTTGTCTTTTTATTGTCTTATATGGACGTGACCAAAGCCCACAAAACAAGTCAACAACAACAACACCAACAACAACTAAACCTTTTGTCCCAAGCAAATTGGGGTAGTCTAGAGATGGAATCCAATAAAAAATTTATAAGCCAAAAGATAAAAAAAATAACTTAAAAATAAAATTATGGTTCGGGCACGTGTACCGCTAATTTCCACGCGGTTCTATTTAGAGACAAATCTTTAGATACATTCCAATCTTTTAAGTCTCTTTTTACTGCCTCTTCTCATGTCAACTTTGGTCGCCCCCTGCCCCTCCTAATATTGTCGATAGATCTTAGAATACCGCTATGCACCGGTGCTTCTGGAGGCCTCCGTTGGATATGTCTAAACCATCTTAGTCGATGTTGGACAAGTTTCTCTTCAATCGGTGCCACCATTACCCTATCACGTATATCCTCATTCCGAATTCGATCCCTTCTTGTATGTCCATAGATCCACCGTAGCATACACATCTCTGTGACACTTATTTGCTGGATGTGTTGTCTTTTAGTGGGCCAACATTCTGCTCCATACAACATCGCAGGTCTAATCGTCGTCCTATAAAACTTATCTTTTAGCTTCCGTGGGACCTTTTTGTCACAAAGAATGCCAGATGCTTGTCACCATTTCATCCACCCTGCTTTGATTCTGTGGCTAACATCCTCATCGATACCACCATTGCTCTGTAGCATTGATCCCAAGTATCAAAAAGTGTCTTTCTTAGGCACTATTTGTCCTTCTAGACTAACATCTCCCTCCTCACACCTAACACCACTGAAATCGCACATCATATACTCGGTTTTGGTTTTACTAAGTCTAAACCCTTTCGATTCTAAAGTTTGTCTCCACAGCTCTAATTTCATATTGATGCCCATCCTACTCTCGTCTACTAGCACCACATCGTCAGCAAAGAGCATACACCAAGAAATATCTTCTTGTATATCCCTCATGACCTCATCCATCACTAAGGCAAAAAGGTATGAGCTCAAGGCTGACCCTTGATGTAGTCCTATCTCAATTGGGAAAACATCGGTCTCACTGTCACAAGTTCGAACACTTGTCACAACGTTAGCGTACATATCCTTGATGAGGGTAACGTACTTTGTTGGGACTTTATGTTTTTCTAGCGCCCACCACATGATTGCTCTTGGTATTTTGTCATATGTCTTCTCCAAGTCAATGAATACCATATGTAAATCCTTCTTCTGCTCCCTATATCTCTCCATAAGCTGACGTAGTAAGAAAATCGCCTCCATGGTCGATCTCCCGGGCATAAAACCAAATTGATTTTTTGTGACGTTCGTTAATGTTCTTAGTCGATGCTCAATCACTCTCTCCCGTAGCTTCATAGTATGACTCATAAGCTTAATTCCTCGGTAATTAGTACAGTTTTGACTATCTCCCTCGGTAATTAATATAGTTTTGAATATCTCCCTTATTTTTGAAGATAGGTACTAATATACTTTTCCTCCACTCTTCGGGCATCTAAGATGCGGTTGAATAGGTTAGTTAGCCATACTACTGCCATGTTTCCAAGACATCTCCACACCTCAATAGGGATATCATCAGGGCCCAACGCCTTGCCTCCTTTAATCCTTTTTGGGCCTCCTTAACCTCGGACTCCTGGATCCTCCGCACGAAACGCCTGTTGGTGTCATCAAAGGAGTCGTCTAACTCAAGAATAATGCTCTCATTCCCACCGTTGAACAATTCATCAAAGTAATCTCTCCATCTGTTCTTGATCTCCTCGTCTTTCACTAGAAGTCGATTTGCCTCGTTCTTAATGCATTTAACTTGGTTGAAATCCCTTGTCTTCCTCTCACGAATTTTAGCCATCTTGTAGACATCATTTTCACCTTCCTTTGTGCCTAATCGCTGGTATAGCTTATCATAAGCCCGCCCCCTTGCTTCACTCACAGCTTGCCTTGCTTTCTTCTTGGCATCTTTGTACTTCTCCATGTTGTTTGTGCTTCTGTCATGATGCCAGCACTTATAGCATTCTTTCTTTTCCTTAATAGCCTTTTGGACATCCTCATTCCACCACCAGGTGTCTTTAGGTTCGCATTTCTTTCCTTTGGTCACTCCAAGCACCTCCCTAGCCACCCTTCGAATGCAAGTTGCCATCTTCATCCATATGCTATTTGCGTCTTCCTCTTCGTTCCATGGTCCTCCTACAATCATCCTATCCTTAAAAATTTGTTGCGCTTCCTCTTTGAGCTTCCACCACTTTGTTCTCATAATTTTGTCACATTTGTTCCGAGGAACCCGTAAAAGAAAACGAAAATTAGCCACCACCAGCTTATGTTGTGGGATAACACACTCTCCAGGTATCACCTTGCAATCTACACAAGCACGTCTATCCACCCTCCTAGTAAGGACAAAATCAATTTGGCTGGAGTGCTGAGCAGTACTAAAGGTCACTAAATGGGATTGCCTTTTCCTAAAAAAGGTGTTAGCTATCATCAGGTCGAAAGTTAGAGCAAAATCTAAGATATCCTTGACCTCTTGGTTCCTATCGCCATACCCAAAGCCCCTATGCACCCTCTCAAACCCCACATTTGATGTGCTCACATGGCCATTGAGATCTCCTCCTATGAAGAGTTTCTCATTAGTAGGTACACTTCTAACCATGTCCTCTAAGTCTTCCCAGAATTGCCTTTTCATGCTCATATCAAGACCTCCTTGTGGGGCATAAGTACTAATAACATTCAAGACCAAATCTCCAATGACTAGCTTGACTAGGATAATCCTATCTCCCTGTCTACGGATGTCCACTACTCCATTCTTGAGGTTCTTATCAATCAGAATGCCTACACCATTCCTATTCCCAACTAACCCTGAGTACCATAGTTTGAAACCACTACCTCCCTCGCCTTCTGGCCCGTCCATTTAGTCTCCTGGACACAAAGGATATTTACACGTCTCCTAATCACAACATTAACTAACTCTCGTAGCTTTTCAGTTAAGGACCCTACATTCTAACTACCTACACGAACCCTATTTGCATCGACTAGCTTCTTTACCCTTCGCATTCGTCGAGCAAAATGCGAAGACCCTTATACACTTGTCACTACATCCGGGCGCTGATGTAGCGCGCCACTAAGGGAGTGACGACCAGGCTCTTGCTCATTTAACATCACACCCGGGTTCCGATATGGCGCATCGTTAAGAGGGTGACGCCCCAACAAAACAAGTGGGTCAGACTTTTGGATGATCTATTTATGGGAAGGCTACTTGTTGTCAGGAAGCAAAATTCAAATGTCAGTATGAAATTAAGCCACATCCTAGCAAGAAAAGCCACAAGTCAGTATTCCAATGTTGTATGAACAATTTTTTTTAAAAGTTGCTACCACTGCCTACTGGAAATACTACCATACATATAGTAGATTTCTGTGTAAGTTAGCTTTTGTTCATCACTTCCTATGTTAAGACCAGGTACCGATTTAACTTATATTTTTATTGATTCATTACTCCCTACGTTTCTCTATATTCTCTATGGCGTCGGGAGTCTCATATCAAAATGTTTTTCTATTGAGGGAGTTAGGAGTGTAGTTATTGCAAAGTATCCACTCTATCCCTACTTAAATGCTTTATAAAAGGTTAAGTGGTTGTAGTACGCCATCTAATAGGGGTATGCATGGCCATTTGTTAGTTACTTTCTCTTTAAAGTTAGTGTTTCCTTGTTCTATGGGCAGAGTGGGCTGTGGACAAAATAGCAAAGTGGAGGGAGTATTCCCTTAGTAATATGTCCATGAAATAATTTCCTCAACAAATTTGGACTTCCGATTATCATACTTGCAGGATTAAAAGTCGTGAACGTAAGTTGGGATATGTTGTCTGCATTTTTTTGCAACTAACAATTACGAGGGCTGCATAATCAAAATAGAGCAAAAGTATTTATCGGTATTCAGGGGTTATGTAGTCCAGGATCTAATAAGCGCACCTAAGACTGTGGGCGCCACATAATTTGCTATCTGCAAGTTCAAACTATGTCTCAATTTGCTTGAGGAGTTTAGTTAACAACAGTAATGCGTGCTGTCTACCCTTGTATGCATGTAAAAATTTTGAAAAGAAGAATAAGTCGAGCAATTTTTAAGGTAATTGTGGTTTAGCATTTCCCATAAAATTTAAGTGAACAAATGGAAATAAGACTAATAAAAATGGCATATGATTTATATGTTTCTTATAAGCAGTCTGGTCCATTTTATGTGATATAAATTTGATATTTGAGTTGGCTAATGTAGTATCTCACAGACGATATGCCAATGTTATTGTGATACAGTGATACTTGTTCTATGCCTATTTCGCCGTGCACGTGCAGCATTGATTTCAACTAACATACTCACATACTCACATAGGGTGGGTGCTCATCATATGGCTCGGACAAAGTATTGTAGAAATCAGATTCCTGGTCTATTCAGTTTTCATTACGTTTATAATTTTTTGTTGAACTCCTGCACGGATTCTTCTATCAAAACAACAGATGTTGACAAGCTTTTGCCCTATAGAGCATGCTGTACCGCAATATATGTATCATTTGTTGTTTCCTTTTGGCTATGTATTTAGGTCACTTCTGTCTCTTGGAAGGAGAATGAGCTCAACATGGTTGATACCCCTGGCCATGCTGATTTCGGTGGTGAGGTAAGCACTTTCTGTATAATTTTGTACATATGAGACTGAAATGACGATTTGTGATGTGCCATTTGAGATGGTTATTGCTTTTTTTATAGGTTGAGCGAGTTGTTGGAATGGTGGAAGGGGCTGTCTTGGTTGTTGATGCTGGGGAGGGACCGTTAGCACAGACCAAATTTGTGCTTTCAAAGGCTTTGAAGTATGGCTTGCGCCCAATTCTCCTCCTCAACAAAGTTGATAGGCCTTCAGGTCTGCTCATTATCAGAAATTCTGCCCGTTAAACAGCACTTCACGAGTGCAATGGATGAGTTTGGACAAACAACGAAAAGAACCATTTTATTTACAAAGAGCAGAACCTTTCTGTTGTTCAACATTAAGTTGTACTAGTTTGTTCAATTAATTGGGGAGGTTACGGTCTGAACATGTCCATAGGTTGAGCTGCCATAATACAAATAAATGCAGACTAGGTGCATGTGAAGTCCATTTTTTTTAATAGTGACTTTAATTTAGTAAAGGCAAGGGAAAGAAAACTATAGAGGTAGATACAGTAGGATTTTGTTCAAAAGGACTGGTTACTGGCTAGTCGCTATTTTTTTTCAAAACACTGGCTAGTCACTATAAAACGAGGCTATTTTGTTATTGTCGGTAAATCCTAAACCATTGCTTTTCCTATGATAACTCCTCATTGTTGGAAACTTAGAAGATCTGATAACAAAATAGAAAGCCCTTCCTTTTAGAAAGGTTATGAATGAATGTTGTAAATTTCCGTACAACTGAGAAATTTAGCATTTTTTTATCCTGCTAGCCAATTTTTTATTTGAAAAATGAACTGTTGCAAGATAGAAATTTTCTCCGAGATGTGAAAAAATGCCAATTTGCAGCCGGGATACACCTGCTTTAAAAATAGATAAAACAATGCTATTAATTATGTTTTGGACTTATAGGTTCCTGGTATTTTATATTTGTTATAACTCTTTAATGGTACTCCAACAGTTTCTGAGGAAACCTGCAATGAAGTAGAGAGCTTGGTCTTTGATCTTTTTGCAAATCTTGGTGCTACAGGTGCACTTCTAGCTATTCAATTTGGTTTACCTTGAGGCCTTTCTTTTAATGTGACATTGTTTTGTTTGGATATTGCAGAAGAACAGTTAGATTTTCCAGTTCTGTATGCATCAGCTAAAGAAGGCTGGGCTTCCTTGAAATTCACCAAGTGTCCTCCTGATAGTGCAAAAAATATGTCTCCATTGCTTGATTCAATTTTACAGCATGTTCGTTCCCCAAAAGCTGACCTTGAGGCTCCGTTCCAAATGTTGGTTAGTATACTGAAAAACATTGGAACTACATATTTGTTTGATATGAGGGCACATCTTTTATTTCTTTGTTTTCCTCAATCCATCCCTGGTAAGATATATGATAGAATGACTGGCCATTAGGGGATTACGGTTATTTATAAGAGAATTCCACTTTAATTAGCAACCACAACAAGATTCCTACCTTCATTTTTAGGTATATTTGGTTCTAGCTTTGAAAAACTAGCCTCACTTGGTCTGCCTTACTACTTACACCACAAAACTAAGCGTCTAAGTGGTTGGTACCTTATTGGATCGCCACAAACATGGCACAGTTCTTGGTCCAATGCTAATGACTGACACAGATTCCTTCCATGGAAATTTGGTTTTCTCAAGCTCCTGTAGAAGCACAGTATGATTCTGAGATGTACCTCGTTGGAAAGCTGTTTTGCATCTTAAACAGACCCGAGTAAGATCATACCAAGCCGCAGAACATCTTGAAAAAGATCCAAACCAGATAGTCTCCTGCTCAATTGGAACCAATAGACCTGGTTGGGCAAGGCCAGCCTGGATGGGTGAGCTAATTGTGGTTTGTCAGCCCATCTGATACAAGCCTAGAAAAATGCTGATTTTACTCAAGCCAGCTGTGCATGGGGTGATGCAGAATAGCCTTGTAGGCCAAGGTAGACATTGCTTAGGTATAATCACCGAGACATCTGAGGCATGCTGCAGCAACCATGAGCAGTTGATTTGCACGTTTATCTTCCCTTTTAGTATAATTTCTAGGGGGTTCTCCCTTACTTTTTTTTCTTGCTTATAAGAATGAGTATGCTGAAGAGATCAATAAAAAGGTGCTTGGTATGTATTTCTTTATTCTTTTTCTGTTTGGTCCTTGCTTTGTTCAACTAGCAAAATAATCTTGGATGGTACAACCTTAATAAAGGAATGTTTCATTCGTAAGTAGTGGTTGAAATGGGGGCATGGCCACTTATCTTCCACCTTCATGTTGATAGTTTTCTCTCTTAATATGTCTCTTAAGCTGATGTATAAATTTGATCCTTATTGTTGAGGAATGAGTATCATTTTGTTTCGCTACTTTTTGCAGTATGATATCGACTTTTACACGGTCATATTTAGGATGTCTATATATCTTGTGATTTCGTTTGCTCAATTTGTATATTCATGGGCACTTGGCAAGCATCTGCTTTCATTGCATATAAGAGCACGCCTCAAGCTGTCATGTATGCAGTGCCATCTTTCTCTGATGTTTGCCCCAGTAGCCATGATAAAAACCATGCATAATGTTAGATGTTTGATGTATAGTAGCCGTGCATGTATAGTGGGTGATATTTACTACTTTGCCATTGCCTTGTACATGTATATGTTTGGCCCATGCCGCCCATTGGAATGACTAAGAGTCCAATTCTGAACACATAACACTTTGAAAATATGCAACAAGTTCGAGCCATGCGAACATCTGTCCAGAAGAGCACTATATTGCCAATGTTGTCTACCAGCTAGCAAGCACTGTCCTAACTCCTAACTATCCTCGTTGCTTGCTTTTTGTTATTGTAATACTGGGAAATTACATTTCAAATTGGAGGTAGAGCACCTACGTAGATATCAGTAAATTGCCAACAATTTGAACTATGATATATTTAATTCTTTAAGATATCTGCCACAGTAGTCAATGAAATTACATTATAGTGATCTTAGAAACAGTACTCAAGTATTTTATTTCAAGTGAGTAGCATTATTATAGTAATGTTTCTTTACTCTTTAGCCATTAGTAAGGCATTTTCACAATATTAGTCATTTTGGGCATCTTTTCTTGTTTCAAAATAAGTCATTTTATGTTTTACGTGCAATTTCTCTTATATCCTTTCAGCAGTTATTTTTGTATAATGCTCCACCTAGTGTTTATCTCCCTTCTTTTGAAACAGAGGGATTTAAATAAGATGCTCCACCTAGCGTGATCTCTGTTTTGAAATGGAAAGAGTTAGATAAGTTGTAATGGTGGTCATTCTGAAGTGGAGGTAGTAAGTCATGGTCTTCTACAGGTTTCCATGATGGAGCGCGATTTTTACCTAGGACGAATACTCACTGGGCGTGTAACCTCTGGAGTTATTCGTGTTGGGGACAAGCTGCATGGTCTTCGCAGCACAGATGAAGGGGTTCAGAAGATTGAGGATGGAAAGGTTTGTCCGAACTTATTGCACGTTTTCTCTTTAATGCTGGACAGATTCTTTTATCTTTCAGTATGTGTTCATTATCGAGTTTGTTTCAAGCCTCAAGGACCTTTGCATATTACAATAAAATGAATTTAGGTTGTCAAGCTCATGAAAAAGAAAGGCACAAGCATGGTGACAGTAGAGGCTGCAGGAGCTGGTGACATAATCTCAATGGCTGGATTGGCTGCTCCAGCAATTGGACACACCGTGGCAAATCCGGAGGTAGTGCTAACTCTGTTTTGGTTGTGCTACTTGTTGCTGAAGTTGAGCGTATTCCCTTTTTCATTTGTCAGAAATTCCTTAGTATTTGGTATTTGATGGTTGTACTGTGTAGGTTTTGACTGCTCTGCCTACAGTTGAGTTGGACCCTCCCACAATATCTATGACTTTTGGTGTGAATGATTCACCACTGGCTGGTCGTGACGGCACTCATGTAAGTAGCCAATAACTGGCCTCTACATCAGTAAATGAGTTCCTCTTAATATATCCTCTTTCTTTCTGAGCAAACCTGAGTGAGTCTTTCCATTTGACTTGAGTAGAACAAAATAGAACAAAAAATAGCGTGTAGACATGCAAACAGGGGTACGGGATCTGAACATGAACCTGATTTTTATCTTTTGTATGGCACATGCACAAAAATTATAAATGGCAACAAGACATATAAATGATGCTGTAAAATTTATTGTATCCGATCATGCATGGTTAACTTTTGGCTTGTAAATTTATTATAGATTTCAGAAATCCCTTAAGAGCTGTTAGTTGTCACAGAATCATGATAGTGTATTCTATGCTATCACACAACTATTTTGCTCTGGATGTGGATTTCATATGCAGGATTCTGAAATAAACATATAGATATTTCAGATTAGATTAGATTTGTTTGGTATCTTTACATACTAAAATATATTATATCCTTAATCTCCTGTTTGTGGGAAAAGAGAAATATAGCATTTGGTCAACTGATAGTATATAATTACTTATAAATACTGGACGTTGTTGACAACATTTAGCTGAACTAGAAATCGTGGCCCAGAGCATGATGGATGACGAATTTGTTCTCAAAATAATCAGAAGGACAAACTCCTGATTTAAAAAAAATCAATTGAATTTAGTTACGAACTCATCAATTTTCCTGAATTGATATGTGGAGTTAGTCCTCTGAATGAACTTCTAAATTGGTAGGTGAGACTAAGGAGCTAATACCATTAGCTTTGGGGGGCTAAATCCAAGGTATGGTGCTAGCCTCCTAGTTTCTTTTTCCCCAATGCAATCTGAGCTAGCTTTTTTTTTCTTTGCAATGTGCACCATACTTGGTTTAGTGTGAAGTCCCTTGCCATTGTTGATGTCTGGCATAATCAAATGTACACCAACATTGTTCTGGATTTCTGATTAACACCTCTCTTTTGTCATCATATGTGGAAGTTCTTAATGACTCTCATTGTTGAATCATTTGCATCTTCATAAGTAAAACATGTGTGATCGATCTCATTGGATAAAGGACATAGATCCAATAGGATTTTCATAGATCAACTTTACATGTCGCGGGTGCTGACTAAACATGAAATGGAAGGAGCTTAATTTATCATTTTGTAGGGTGACTTTAATGTATAATTTGCAGTTTTAAAACTAGGAATATAAATTTGTATTGAATAATTCAAGACAACAGTAACTGCTCACTTGGCTTGATTTTTGAAAATTTGCAGGTAACTGGAGCAAAAATTGGTAACCGTCTGATGGCAGAGGCTGAAACAAACTTGGCAATTAATGTTCTTCCTGGACCATTATCAGAATCTTATGAAGTTCAAGGAAGGGGGGAGCTTCAGTTAGGTCTGAGACATTGACGAAATCCTTTCTATTCTTTTGATAGATACTATCTAACTGAAACTTTGTTTAACTTGTTTGAAAATGCTTCATGTCAATCTACTGTGCGATATAATGAGAAATTTAGTCATCAATACCATATGATGATCTGTCTGACTTCCAGGAATCTTAATCGAGAACATGCGGCGTGAAGGATTTGAGCTTTCAGTTTCACCCCCAAGAGTGATGTAAGTTCCAATGCTCCGCATATTATGTCCTTTATATGCTTTTTTTTTCACATGCAAACCTGTTGTTCTTTTTGTGGCAAGCTAACTGTCTCTACTTCTAGCTAGATATCTAGCTTCTAT
The DNA here is from genome assembly GCA_019208055.1 of Stipa capillata. Taxonomy (NCBI): domain Eukaryota; kingdom Viridiplantae; phylum Streptophyta; class Magnoliopsida; order Poales; family Poaceae; genus Stipa; species Stipa capillata. The sequence continues at coordinate 180,525 of JAGXJF010005438.1, read as the reverse complement.
AGCTTGCTTCTTTTATTGATCAATTTTATTCTTTTCTTTCTAAGATGTGGAACTCCATGTTTGAGCATTTGACTGCATTTTGTCCACTATGAACTTGATCAGTTTTCTTCATTGAAATAGGTATAAAACAGAGCGTGGAGACAGGTTAGAGCCTATTGAAGAAGTAACTGTCGAGGTAGAGATCAGGAAAGCCATGTTTGAGCTTCTTTATCTTCATATTTTCTAATCTTATATTTTCAATTTCTGAATGAGATATTTAGGTGGATGAAGAACATGTGGGATTTGTGTTGGAAACCCTTACACACAGGAAGGGTGAAGTAGTGGACATGGGCCCTGTTCCTGGGACAACTGGAAGAACTCGGGTCTTCATGACCTGTCCATCTAGGTCAGTAGTTGGCACTGTTTGCTGATTACTAGTTGCATCATGTGTCACCTTGAAAAGCATGTCCTACTTGATGATTGGTTAGCCATTTGTACTAAATATTATGCATCTATAGTTATATTTCACCTTGTGCTTTATACTCTTAGCCAATTTCGTTCACCTTTCTATTTTTAGAATGCCTTTTACCTCATAGATCTGCTCCCAGTAGGATTTACTGAAAAATTAATTGAACCTTATCAATTTTGGAATCTACTGATCCCTTTGCCTTATGTCTATGCATTTACCAGTTTCGGTTCTCATAATATCAAATGATCTATTATGGATGCAGGGGTTTGGTGGGTGTGAAAGGAATTTTCAACAGCTTTACACGTGGAACTGGATTTATGCACCGTGCTTTCCAGTGTATGATGCTATTTATAATTCAGTGCTAGATAATTATTGAAGTCCATAAATACATGTCATTTTTTAGGTGAATAGGAAGCCACATAGGTATGCATGGATCTGTAGACTTGAAGTGTATAGATAATGATCAAAACTTCAACTTTTGGCTTCAAAATGTGGAGGCAAATTATAAACTTGTCTGCGCTAACTTCGGTCGACCCATAGGTTCCAAATATATGTGAGTCCTGTTAGTCCTTGATGTTTACTGAACTGCGATAAGTAAAAGGATCAAAGCCAGTTCTGGAAGTGTTATTACCACCTCATGCTGTTGACCTTAGCTGGATGTTAGTGACCCTCCTATTTACAGACTGTGTGAATGTGCATGCGCAATGGCCACAGCCCATCAAAATTAAATTCATGATGCTGTCACATTACAGAAAATTAGCCATGCCAACGATATACATTGTGCTCCCATTCATTTGAACAAATTTACTTCATTTGCACCTTCTGTCGTGTATAGCTGCATGAAAGTGCAGTAGTTTTTTTGCACGAGGGAGTTATATCTTCATAATTTTCTCGATTGCAGCCTTGCATAACTAACTATATTTCATGAGTATTTGACCTATGGTTTCCCTATGAATGCAGCATATGCTAAATACAGGGGTCAACTAGGCACCGTTAGAAAAGGAGTTCTGGTAAATCCATTTTCATCAGCGTCATAATCTTATGTTTCTCTTTTAAAACATATGTTAAATTACTTGCAAATTTATTTTTGCGATCAGAAATTAACATTATATTGGTTTTAGCAAAGAATTAAACATAACTTAACTAAAAGGGGTTATGTTCAATGTAACTAGGATTTATGAACTGTAGCAACGTGCTGCTTAACTCTACACATAAAAATTAAATTCTCTATGTGCATATATAGGTATCTGTTGGCAAGGGATTTATCACTTCACATGCACTTATGAGTTTAGAAGCTCGTGGGACTCTCTTTGTCTCACCTGGGATGGAGGTAGTTACATTACTTCATTTTTATTAATATATATCATCTAGGGAAGGACATTACCTTGATCCTCTTTCTTCCTCCTTTTTGAAAGACATATGAAGGCATGATAGTTGGGGAGCACTCACGTGACAGTGATCTTGAGGTAAGTTGATTATTTACTTAGCATAAATTTGTCTCTCTCTTTTAACATGTAAAAATAATGTTTGTTTGGCAGATCAATCCCGTGAGAACTAAAGAACTTACAAACATCCGAGCTCCAGGAAAGGATGAAAATATCCGCCTGTCTCCACCTCGATTGGTATGTCTTCTTCGCTTTTTTATCAAGACATCATGAGATATCGGCGTTTTTTCTGTATAGAATACATATACACTATACTACAGGATCTAGTTGTCAACTTAAGCATCCATTGCCACTAGTTTAGCCTTGTAAACATCAAGGACCCATCATGGTCCTAGAACATTAGCGTCGCACTCCCTCGGTTTTGAGTACTGAGGAGAATGGAGAAATTTAGGTATGTGCTTTGTTTGCTGAAAAATGTAGCTTTTTTTCTTGCTTTTTTTCCCGCTTCATCTCAAATGCTCATCTAACCAAACACAGTGATTCCTAGATATGACATAATATTAACTAAAGTTGTTGAACCATGCAGATGAGTTTGGAAGAGGCAATTGGATATGTTGCTGCAGATGAACTTATTGAGGCAAGTTTTGTGTTCTTAAGTTCTTCAAACAAAGAATTCATGCAAATTTTCTACTCGATTCTGTTTGTGCAAGGACTGAGTGGGGCAAAAGGAGATGAACATTTCATTATTCTAAGAACCCGAAGTCTTATTCCAATTCTGTTTTCATTTGAAGTGTTTTAGTTCTAGATAGAAAAACAGATATCCACCTGGTGATATTGGATTTTGAAATGACTGAGGACTATTGTCAAAATAAATTGTTGATACTTAGTCTAAACCAGATCGAGATCCTGCAGTTTGATAGTATGCAATGCTACCTCTATCAGATAAGACATCAATCATATTATAGTTACAAACAATAGTAAGAACAAAAACAATGGAAACAATCAATAAACATCTGCCATGCAGTTTGGTATTAATAAGATTGGATCATTTCTTTCCGTAACACTGTGTCTGAATCAGGAATGTGTACTCTTTGTAGGTTAAAAAATAATAATACAGCCTACAAGAATATTTGGTATGCTATACAATATTTGCAAGTCAGTGCGCATTCAAATCCAAATTAGTTCTTATACATGGATGCTGCTAACTTTGGTGATTCCTTGGGAGTGTGGATTAGTTTGAAAAGTAGATCTGGTTTGTCGGAATAACAATCCCAACCTGTTATTAAAGAAAATGAGTGTCTAGTTTCTTTCCTTGAGGCATATTCTATGTTTGCATTATGCTGTTTTATATTGAGTTATTGACATTTGAACATGATCAGGTTACTCCCAAGGTCATAAGGCTTCGGAAGAAATACCTGGATGCCAACAAACGTAAGATGATGAAAAACAAAATAGTGGATTGAAGCTCCAGTGACACCAAACGATATCTAGTACTGCTAGCGCTACTAGTATTAAGCTATCATCCAAAAGGCATATCCTGTTTTTGGAGTGTTACCGGCGTTCCTCAACAAGAGACAGATTTTGCATCCACACGGCAGTGGGATGATTGTTTTATTTGACGGTAACAACAAATAAGCCCAAGATTGGAGGCTTTGAGCTGCTGCTATAAGGAAACTGAGTGGGTTGAGTTAGGATTCCCTCCGGAGGGCGATTAGACCTATCTATAGCTTTTTTTCGATAGTAAATCTTGAAACACATAAATGCTACCCTTAAAGGGTATAGTTTTCTTTGGTAGTTAAAGAAAGACAGGCCAGATACTTCGATTGAACTGGTTGCCGACACATTTACAAGCATGTGTTAGTGAGAAATTAATGCAAGTACGATTTTGCACACTATAACAGTAGCATTCTTTTTTCTCTTTTTGCGGGCTAAGTATAGCATTCACTATGACAGAAGGTCGTCGTGAGTATATACTCTTGCTGTGATAATCTGTATTTAAACGCTTTCTTTTCAGAACAAACGTAGCTCCAGTCCAACTGGAGTGGACCGACGCCTACGCTCAAAATCATAGAGGTTTTCTTATGCATGTTTAAGAGTATATTATTGTTATAGTCACTACGCTCAGGCGGGAAGAAATCGAAGTCACTATGCTCGGTCCTAAAGAATATCTTGCAGTCTTCTAGGACCCAGTTGCTCGCGCCAGGGTGCTCGACGAACCAGGGCTCAACCTGGAGGACCTTCGTCTCCGTTTCCGTCCCTGGTCCCGGCTGGCGACAGGTAATGTTAATCAGGCCAGATTCCGGATGCGGCTCTGCATCGAGGGAGTCCCCAGATCCGAATGGGGGCCAGAAGCGGTGGCTGCCATTCTCGCGCACACAGGTCTACAGGAAGGCGAGTTCGACGAACCCCTGGCTGACAAAGAAACGGCGTGCATGCGCGTTTGGGTGGGTGCTCACAGCATTGACGCGGTCCCACGCTCAAGGATCTACACCACAGAGCAGGTTGTCCGTTGCCCCCTTCTGCCGGAGGTGACAGAGCCAGCACCGCGCCTGTTCGCTGGACAGAGACGCCCCCGCGGCCCCCCGCTACGTCTCATGTCTCATCCGGTGCTCATCCACATCGACCAGATCATAGATTTCGAGCCGACAGCACGCAGCCCGCCGTTCCGTGCTCACGGACCAAGCACCCCAGTCAACGGAGAGTTCTCTCCGCCCTCGTCCGATGATGGAGAGCCAGTGCTCACCTCCTTCCACTGGGAGCTTGGCGTCAAAGACGGCCCCCTCCTGCCGCCCAGGCGTTCTGCTCTCGACAGGATCTCCCTTGGCTCGGATGATAGCGACGATGAGCGCGATAGAAGCAGAAGCCCTGCACGCCCGCGCCACCCCTCGGGCTGGGACGTGCTCCCCCCGTGGATGTCCAGGCAAGGGGGCAGTCGCGGTCGTGGCCCCAGAGGAAACAGGGGTAACAGGACAAGGGGATATCGGCAGAGGGGTGCTAGTCCATCGATCAACGCTGCGCTCTCTCCTGATGAGCACGGTGTAACAACCCAGAGGAACCCCTCCTGTGATCTCTTTGTCAGCGGAAAGTGCCCAGCGCGTGAGCGATCCCGCTCTCCAGGTCGTTCCCAGTTCAAGATACAGAACCCCATTGCGGAAGAACCTCTTATTCAGGCCATGTCGCAAATCCGCCTTTGCCCCCTTCAGAGCCCAGATGCTACAGACCCGATGAATGACGAAGCTCACCTGCCGTTCCATCCACCGACGCCTCTCCCCCTCCCAGAGTTGGAGAACATCAGTGAAGCCCCTCTCCCAGACACTGACACAGGTGGATCTGAGATTGACGACAGAATGACTTTAGCCTCATTTCGCAAGCAGATTGCTCGACAAGCTCAGCCTCCCCTAGTCCCAGAGATCCCTGACCTCGCAGCTTGCAAAGCAAATCTGACGGTACCAACCACAAGAAGCAGAGCTAAAAAAGCAGAAGCAGCCAACGCAATCTCCTCCAAAGCTTCCATCCCCATGATGGAGAAAGCCCGCCTGCTGATCATGAAAAAGCTGGGCATCCTGGCGGACGGCTCAGACCCAGGATTGAAGGACTTCGAGCGCTACAAAGACCTCTTCAAGGATCCCCTCAACGAATCCAACGTGGTGGCTTTCGCTACCCTAGCAAGCGTGCTCGGGAAGATTGATGTTTCGGAAGTGCTCAGGGCAGCTCCCTGAGCGAGCTCCCTCCCAGTTGTCCCGTCTTCATCAATGGTTACGCTTTTGTATAACCTAGGTCCTTTATGTTGTCTTCTCTCTCCGCTCCCTCCAGCTTTAAGAGACGTTTTGTGTAGTAGACTAACCGCAGGATGTAAGTTGTTGTTGCTGTGCCGAAACAACAAGAGATCGCCTCCCGGCCTGTCGGATTGATCTCCGTCGGCTCCCTGTTCTTCCATGCATAACAGGTTGACAGCACAGGTCCTCCCCTTAGTGTGTATGATCTTTCATATTCCAGTGCTCCCCGCCCCGTCCATCGCAGGGATGTTATGTATGAATCATGTGTCAGAATGGTTGCCTGCCATGTTCACCCAATGCCTCACAAACAGCTAACTCTCCTTTCCTGGAATGCCAGAGGATTAAATAATGTAGCGCGAAGGGATGTAACCAGAGAAGCGATAAATCAATACAGAGCCACTGTGGTCTCCTTACAGGAAACGAAGCTTGAGATCATAGACGATAATATCGTCCAACAGACTCTGGGGCCAGCGTTCGTACCATGTTATTGTACGCTCCCGGCTTCAGGAACTAGAGGAGGCATCATCCTAGCCTGTTCTAGCAGATTTTTTGCATTAAGCAATGTTCACCGAGCAGCCTTCTCTGTTTCAGCAGATATCACTCGCATCGAAAGTAACCTTCAATGGACATGCACGACAGTCTACGGACCACAGTCGGAGCAAGACAAACTCATATTCCTCCAAGAATTGACAGCCCTAAAGCACAGGTCCCTGCCCAAATGGCTGATAGTGGGGGATTTTAATTTAATCCTCAGAGCAGCAGAAAAAAACAACGACCACGTTAATCATAGGTTGATCAGAGCGTTCAGGGCAGTGATGGACAGCATTCAGCTTAGAGAAATCCACCTCCACGGCCGCGCCTTCACTTGGTCTAACGGCCAGGACAACCCAATCTGCTCCAACATTGATAAGATGATCTGCTCGACGGAGTGGGACCTGGAGTTTAACAGATCGCATCTCCAGGCGCTATCGTCCTCCACCTCTGATCACTGCCAGCTGCTTCTTCAGGGTTGCTACCAGACCCAACAAATCCGATCTTTCAAATTTGAAGATTGGTGGTGCTCCATTCCAGGCTCCCATCAGCTAGTTGAAAGCTGTTGGCAGAAGCCGATAGCCACCTCAGATGCTCTTATCCGCCTCCATATCAAATTATCTAGACTTGCTGGCACTCTGCGTAAGTGGAGCAAAAACCTTGTTGGAAGCACTAGATTGCTCTTTGCCATTGCATCTGAACTCATCCTCCAGCTTGACTCCGCTCAAGAATCAAGAAACCTCACAGTGCTAGAGCTTGCGCTTCGGAAAAGCCTCAAGGCCAAGCTCCTGGGTTTAGCAGTGATCCAAAAATCCCGTATTAAGCAAAGATCCAAAACCAGATGGCTGCAGCAGGGTGACGCAAATACCAGGTTCTTTCACATTAAGGTGAACTCGCGCAAAAGAAGAAACATCATCCCCTCGCTTAAGTTAAATGACCAGGTCACCTACAACCAGAGCGAGAAAAGAGAAGCGATATTGCAGCACTTCAAAGCTTTCCTAGGCACAAAGACGCAGCGGAGTTGCACCCTCAACTGGGATCTGCTCGATATCCAGAGATTTGATCTCCTCCACCTAGACGCGTTTTTCACAGAAGAAGAAATCTTCAATGTGATCAGCTCAATGCCTAGTGGTAAATCACCGGGGCCGGACGGATTCACAAGCAGATTCTATAGAACTTATTGGGGAATCATTAAGGAAGACATAACCCTTGCTGTGAAGCAGTTCTGTGAGCTCCGTAACAACAGGCTTAGTCTTTTAAACGGCGCAGATGTAGTCCTGATCGCAAAGAAAAGACAGGCAGAGACGATTCAAGACTATCGCCCAATAAGCCTCATTCATGCGTTTGGCAAAATAGTCTCGAAGGTGATGGCGAACAGGCTCGCTCCGCATATGGATTCAATCATCTCCACGTCCCAGAGCGCTTTCATAAAAAATAGAGGAATCCAGGACAATTTCATGTATACACAGAACATAATCAAATCAATGCACAGGAAGAACACCCCGGGGCTATCCCTCAAGTTAGACATACAGAAAGCGTTCGATACAGTGAGCTGGGAATATCTCCTTGAACTGCTTGAACAGATAGGCTTCGGCTCAAGATGGCGAGATTGGATCGCTAGTATTCTAGCCTCATCATCTAGCTCTTTCCTAGTGAATGGAGAACGATCTCAGAACATAAAGCACCGTCGAGGCCTACGACAGGGAGACCCCCTATCCCCCCTCCTTTTCATATTGGCGTTCGACCCTCTCCAGAAGCTGCTCCTCCGTGCTATTCAGGTCGGACTCATCAAACCAATCACAGGTATCGCGAATGAGTTGAGAATATCGTTATACGCAGACGATGCTGCTATCTTCGCAAACCCAGAATCTTTGGAGCTTCAAGCAATTCAAACATGCCTTCAGATATTTCGCGAAGCAACAGGACTTCAGACCAACTTCCAAAAGAGCTATATTTACCCTAAAGAGCTATATTTACCCTATCAGATGCTCACAGATCAACCTACAGACCATCTCGCAGGCAGTGCAAGTCCAAATAGCTCAATTTCCCTGCACTTACCTAGGACTACCTCTACACACTTCAAGACTACGAAGATCTGCCCTGCAACCATTATTCGATAAGCTGTCTTCTAGATTAGCAGGATGGAAGGGTAAACTGCTGTCAAGAGCAGGAAGGCTGACCCTTTTAAACTCGGCTCTCGCGCCCTGTTTAGTCTACTTTTTATCAGCATTCTCGCTGCACAAATGGGCAATAAGAAGGATTCAGAGGATTTCCAGAGCTTTCTTTTGGAAAGGGGAGGAATCCTGCTCGGGAGGGCACTGTCTCGCTAACTGGAAACAGGTATGCCGACCTAAGAGTTTGGGCGGCTTAGGTGTCAAGGACATCCAGAAATTCAGCTCGGCGCTACGCATCAGATGGTTATGGAGAGAATGGAACATCCCTAAAAAACCTTGGTTCCAACAGCAGCTCCCTTGTAATATCTCTGATCGCTCGCTCTTCGCTGCTTCAACGTCAATCCACGTTGGCGATGGTCGAACGGCCAAGTTCTGGACATCAAAATGGCTCCATGGAAGCGCCCCAGGTGAGCTTGCCCCGGATCTGCTCAAACTTGTCAAGAGGAAACACAGGACAGTGGCATACGAACTTCAAGATAGCAGATGGCTCAAACCGCTAAGATCAATTCACACTACAGCTCAGGCCAGGCAATTCATTGCTCTCTGGACTAGAATCCAGAGCCTCGCGCCCCTCCAGAATCATCCACCAGATTCCATTTCCTGGCGCTGGACAGCAAGTGGAAGCTACTCTGCTCATTCGGCGTACAACATGCAATTCTGTGGCTCTTACGGAAAATTTGATGCTCAAACCATCTGGAAAGCAGACGCTGAGCAAAAATGTAAGATTCACACATGGCTTCTTCTCCAGAAGAAGATCCTCACAGCTGACAAGCTACAAAAAAGAGGGTGGCAGAATGGAGGAACCTGTACTCTATGCGGAAACCACGTCGAAACAGCCCTACACATTTCTACAGGATGCGCCTTTGCCAGATAGGTCCTGCGCAGGGTGGCGACCATGAATGGTCTGACCCACGATGCGTTCCTTCAGGATAATCAGGAAGACCTTCTCACATGGTGGCTCTCGCTCGGGATCTCAAAGACAGCAGCTGAAAAACGCAAGATTTACGGACTCGTCATCTACGCTCTATGGAACGTATGGAAGGAAAGGAACGCTCGGATTTTTACCAACTCTTTCAAAGATTGTCTCAAGGTTGCGCTCAAAGCTCAGGAGGACATCACGGCTCGTCGAATGGCCTTCGGCGAGACCTCAAGCGACACAGGAGACCCCCTGGCTCTCTTCCCTTGAGGCTTCTTTCCTCAGCGCTGAAGAAAGAAGCGAGCTCCCCCCTTTTTGTGTTTCTCTCTTTTCCTTTTGTTTCCGATTCTCCCATCTCTCCCTTGCTACCGCCTGTAAATTTAACCCTGTTATTTTCTTTAACGTCCAATCTATGAGAAAGGCAGAGCTCCTGCCACGTTCTTAAAAAAAAAGAGTATATTATTGTGGCTTTTGGACGAAGTAATTGAAGCGCGATTTCTAGACTCTTGTAGTCTTCTATAGCCACATCTATGTGAGAGCCATTGCAATGTCCTAAAATCTTAGCAATATTTTTCGCCGATATTCTTAAAATGGTCTGATTGATTCAAAGCAGCGGCCCCAAATGTACGTAGTCGAGCGCGAGACACGAGGTGTTTAATCGTTTTCTCTTTTCCTGCCTCCCTGGGCAGAAAGGATCTGCCTTCTGGTCTTCCCAGGATGTAGGATACACAAGACAAGGCAACCGTTCTCGCGTCTGGTCGGTCGGTCTGTGATAATTTCCAGGCTTCTGTGCTTCAGGTAATAGTCTAAGCTGGAGGCAATGGAGATCAGGTTGAGATGCACGTTGATATGATCTCACTAGTAGCAGTATGCCCTTACATCCATCACCCCCCGGAAGAGTAAAGCCGCATGCCGCGTCAGCAGTTAGAGAGCGGCGTTGAGACCACTGGTGGGTGCCGCCGATTGGAAGCAAGCACACTGCTTCGCAACCAAGAGCAATGACAACTAATCAACAAACCGACAAGTTCATCATGGGCAGCATCAGTAGGTAAAAGGCTGCACTGCTTCGCTCTGGACTCCGGCGCCACACACGGCAACACAAGTAGCCCAACCTAACCCAGTAATTACGCAACTTTTGGTTTACCGTGGTGGTAAACTCGACCATGGCAGATAAGCTACCCATAATCTCACATAGCAGAATCGTCCGGAGCATGTTCGACATATGAGCGCCAGCCTCTGGAACGCCACAGTTCAACAGTTCTTATATTGATTTGAGTGAACGCAAATCTCGCATAAGCTGATCATACTACATTTGCGCACTGCCAAGCTCAAGTTTACAGCAAGCCATGTCGACAGGACTACTTTACAGTTGGTCAATGCATAATTTTATGGAAATATAATAGAATAGAGACCCGAGTTTAAAGATACTAGATGCATAAGAAATAAATATCCAGCCAACACAGCTCAGCTCATGCCTTCATGGTCCACAATTGTCACAGTTATTTGCGAGCTTCAGTCTTCCTCTGCTCTTTGGCTGCCAAGAACAAAATATAATTCAGGACATAAAGAAACAAATGAAAGGGACACTGTTTATAACTTCTTAGGAAAATGAAAATACCAACACTTTGTTCCGCTCAAAGAGATAAAATGATGTTAGTGCAAAGTACATACAGTATAGTATCAAGAAAATGTAGGTAACTAACTAAACAGGTATCCAAATGCCTTTTTGGAGCAAAATATCAAAGAAACAAAGTACTCCAACATTGAAACAGGTGGAGGTCAAAGACACCATATTTGAATACGATATGCAGGGAAACAATTCCGAATCTTAACACAAGAACACCAAAACCATGAAGCAATGTACTAATATCAAGGTATCAGGGATGTACCAGCTTTCTCCTCTTCACGTTTCTTTGCAGCGTCTGCTCTTTGCTGTCTTATTAAAGCAAGACGCTCTGCATTCGCAAAACAATTGTTATGGCAATTTGCAATTCTCAAGGAATGCTTCAACATTGAAGGTAGGCAGGAGTGCATTCATATTAAAGCAAGAATTGTGCTTCAATATCTACATTTGGTGAGAAAGACATCTTAAAAGGTTATTCTATGAGCTATAAACTCTATATTCTTGAAAGCTAAATGCAGAAGAGTGTACCTAACATTAAGAAGTAGATGTGCATCTAAACATCTAAAATGGTGTTCTCTTCTTAGATCTACAATGTCCTTGTTACATATAAGGCCAGAGAAAAAGTAAACACATTGCACTATTGCAGAATATCTAAGTCACCTAAGAGGAATATAATAGTTAATTTTCACAAGAAAGTTAAGCATGGATGCAGCAAGCATCTTAGTATTAAAAAAACACAGCAAATGCATCAACTTCATCTCCTAGACCTGGCATGTTTAAATTACTGATGCAGTATATGCTGTAAATAGATCATTGTAGAATTGTCGGCACATAAATCATTTCGATAGTGAAATCCTGCTATGAGTATTGCACCAACACAACTCATGTACAGTGTAAGATCTAAGATGAAATGCTTAAACTAATTGAAGATGATAGGGCAACAGTCCTGAATTATTTAGTGCTGATGATACTAAGATGCATTCACTTTATGTTCATTCATGACAGGCTACTCCCTTTGTTGCGATGTCTGTTTCTATGTAGATTGAGTCAGATCTTGTCCCAATGTGTCAATAGGAGCAAAGCCAACAGCACAGGTTGCGGTGAACTGGTGATGGATATTGTGGAAGCATACATACATAACCATGACCAACAAGAAACGCCGAGGATAGAGGTAACGCAACATAGGAAGAAAAATCTCACCCAAATCCTTCTTAGCCTGCTCTGTTTTCCCTTGCTCCTGAAGCTTCATATAGCGTTCATGAGATTTTTGTTTCTCAATCTCCTCTCTAGAAAATAAGCATGACAGCAGTGTATCAACAGAACTGATGAAACTGAATTTTTTTGTAACATTGCATGGGTGCATGTCAGAAGAGCAGATAAGCCTGATCGAACTTCACCGTAACAAATGACGAGTTCCTCCCACTCACCCACCTACTCTCTTTTTTACAGAACTGTAAACCATTTATCATGAACATGTTTACAAAAAGGTGAATGCTAAGACAGTGACTAAACACCATACAGAATTTGAGATATTTTGAGATATGTTATCTAGAGCAACTCATGAACCTGTAACACCGGTTGACCTAGTGGTAACTATGTAACATAAAAGTAACAAGTCTACTACTATACACCAGTTTGTAGGGTTTTTTATCTACTGATTCATTGCATTAATTATTTTTCTATACTGAGCGGTTTCAATAAATGTTTCTCTCTCATGCCAAATAAATATTGGCAGCAAGAGATATGAAACAAAAACTGAGCATAAATACGAAAACATGCAATACTTGCTTCATTTCACATATAAGAAAACAGCACAACTGATATAACAAAAGGTACCTCTCACGCCTCGATAGTTCAGTTGTCTTTCCGAGCTGTACATTGCAAACTTAGTTAGTTGAAGATATGCATGAAAATTAGTGGTATCAACAGACAAAAATATTTAAATATAGCTAAAAAAAAGTATGACAACATATGCCAGCTCAAAAAATGAACCATAAGAACTAGTTTTTGGTGTAACAGTTCTGAAGAACACAGCTAGCAGGATAATATTACATCAAATCCTAGAATAACATGAACCTTGTAGATAACTAGATACAGCACATATTCCTCACTCGACTTTTCATGATTTTAAAAAACAGAGCAACTCCATTTTCATAACAGCATAGCTTAGAAAACTGAGAGAAAGACGCGGGAACTTATGATACTTGCACCACTATGGCATAACATTTTATGATATTTACCTACTAACAGCACACTTATATGAAGATGAGAAAAACACAAAAACTTCAGAGATGCTACTGGTAGTTACCAACTTACATCAACTTCCTTGGCTTTTATATTCTTTGCTTTCACCAGATTTGGATTTTCAATCTGAATAATACCTTCGGTTCCTTTATGTTTCTGGGAATATTATACATTGAATCAGATTGGTAAACAATGAATCATGCACATGAACATATACTTGCCGGGGGGAAGTACTTACAGCCTTCCCTTCAGAGTCATCTTCAGATTCTTCCTCTTCAGATTCTTCAATTTCTTCCTCTTCCTCTTCCGCTTCAGCTATATTCTATTTTAATTTTAATAGAAATCACTCATCAAAAAAGAATAACACAATCACATTCGTGGTACACCTAAAATATTTTATCAGTATGCACTTCAGAACTCCTGGTATTTCTACATTTAACCAGTAATTGATATAATTGACTGTAATCATTGTAAAAAAGATCTGCACAATCAGAATGGCAAATGTTGCATCCCAATTGTTCTACAGTGGCAACAGAAATTCAGAATATAGATGCAGCTAAACAATAAGCCCAATACTATGTAGATGAATGTTAATTTAAATATTTAATAAAATGTGCATACCTTCTTAAATGAGCGTGGGCGCCCTGAAGTTCCAGCAGCTGCATTTATTTGAATGGAGAAGTATCATATATAGGTCAAACAAATTGCACATGGCAGGATATCAAAAGAAAACAGCCAAATACAGATGCTTAAACAAAAAAAGAATGAAGAAATGATTTTTAGATGTATGCAAAAAAAAATGTAGCATCTCCTGTATCCTGCCTCAAAAGAACTTCTTTGTCTGAGACTAGATAAACAAACATGGTGCTATTGATTTCTCACTGCGTTTAAACTTCACAAAAAAAGCTTTTCCGTGAAGATCTGATGGAGTGAAAGTAAATGGAAAATTGTTATCAAATCAAGAGCAGAAGATAATCAAGCTGTTCTGAAGCATCATGGGACGGAGCAAGCATTTAAGCCTTCGGAAATGACACGCAAAATGTGCGGATAAGTGCAGGAGCATCCAAACCAAACAGCGTTAACAACGAAGCTAAGACACCCAGATTAGATCAACAAATCACCCCATCATCATTCATCAACGACCCAAAACACCATGTAATCAAATCATTGTAAGCCAACCCGTGCCTCCTCGTAAGTACAGCCATCCTGACGTCACCACAAGCTACTCCTAGCGTCATTATCCTACTGGAGCACCGCACCGTCGCCTCGCCGCAGCATCAGATCAAGCAGTGGCCTAGACGACGGCGGCAGACAGAGCTGCCGAGTTATCACCAAATTTCAGTAGAACCAGGCCGAATCGAAGAAGAGGAAGGGGCGCGCATCGTTACCGATCTCCTCGGGGGTGGAGAAGTTGCGGCGACCGGTGGGCTTGCCCTTGAATTTGCCCCTGCCCATGGTGGCGGCGGCGGCGGCGGCGGCGGACGAGGAGAGAGATGGGGCGAGGCGTGTGGAAGGGAGAGGGAAGAGGAGGGGTTCGCCTAAGCTGCACGCGGGGTGGGAATCGGGAAACCCTACTGCCTCGACCGCTTTTTACAGTGGTGGGCTGAGAATTTCAGCTGAGGAAATGGGGAGATTCGGGAGTTGGGAATGGGACGGGGAGCCCGGTGCGAGGTGCGACCGTGCGAGTGTGCGCTCCCGAGTTCAAACGTGGGTGGCTAGCACCTTGCACGGGATACGGGGCCATTTCGTTCTAATCAGGGGGCTGCTGAGGCGTGCTTAGGCCATGTATAATATAGGGTGCTTATAGCCCAGTGCTTAAAAAGATAGAGTAGTGTTGTATTTAAAAAAATATGTGACTTACAATGCAGAGTACTTCATATGGGTGCTTAAGTTACTTTAATATTTGTGTAGCACCTAGTCTAGCACCTGTTGTCTTCAATGCAGCGCTGCATTGTGTGGAGTACTATTTGCTAGGCACCGGTTGAAGCACCTGTCACCTGTGTCACCCTAAGCACCAGCCTAGCACCGGATGCTTAACTTTGCTTTCGTCGCCCTTCCTAAACACTTGTCTAAGCACCTCTCACAAAAAAACCAGGTTTTTTCCCTGAGGCACCTGTCTAAGCACATGCATTGTACAGGGTCTTAGCCTCCGTGCTATGCTCTCCCTGCCCTCATTCTCTCTCCCTCTCTCTGTGTCTCGCTTGTAGAGGAGGCCATGGTGACGATTGATAATGGTAAAAGATGAGTCTTTTAATTTAAGGTGGACTAGGTTGACTAGATGTTAGATTTGATATGGTGGCTAGTAAGGATAGAGGAGTCGGTGGCATGGTAAGGCAGCAACCTGACTACTAATTATGTGGGGATACGAAAGATAGACGAGGCACACGGTATATAATGTCTACAATATTGGCATATGTAAGAAGTGATAGAGGAGAGAAAGGAGGACGGAGTTGCAACGAACAAAATCGTGTTAAGAGGTAACAAACAAAATCGTGCTAGAGGTAGAGGAGGATACAATGTTGTATACAGCTCGCTAGCAATTTACAAGTGACGACTTGTCAACCAAATACTTTTAGGGCCTCTTTTATTTGTAGGATTTTCTCATGTTTTGTATAAAAATTAAAATATTTTATGATTTTATGAATCAAAGAGACCCTTAGAGGCAGGACTTGCTTCATATTTTGTTTTGGAGTAGAATCTCCGAGGAGTTGAAGTTAGGACCGAGAAATCCTAGAGCCAGAGCTGAACTAAATAGACTATAATATTATGAGGTTTTCTGCCAAAACACGTATGTAACTCTTTCTATATAGTTGATCATCATTATATATTTCTTTCGTCTATGTGTTAAGTATGTTATATAATTGTGAGAGGAGAATCTAAATATCTGTTTTTACAAAAAAAAAGAGGTACATCTCTTCGTCCATTACAAAGTGACTGAAGATATGATCATACTTTGATATTTAATGCAATGATAAAGCTATCCACCAACTGCTATTTCCGTTCAGAAAATAATGTGCTTATTTCTGTATCGTCTAGAGCTGGACAACTAGGGAACCGTTGAAAATATTCGAGAGCCAATGATAATTAGTCACACAATACGATAAAGTAAACACGAGAGATTAGATGTAATGGTGTTTGTTTTCCTCTTTATTAATCTCTCAACTTATTTTTATGTGTACAATGCTACATGTCTACCCCTCTACCTAAAAACACCCGATGGGGTCGGCAATCTCTATTTATAATATATAAAATATCCAAGGGGTCGGGCCCAGTTTATTCACTTGGCACACCGGACTACTACAGATAAACTTATTCACCAAAAAGGATCAACATTTCGATTTTTGCCATCTTAAGCTGGCTTTATCAGTTGCGACCCAAGTAACCAAATCTTAATTTAGGTTTTGGTTGGGGTGCGCCACACCCGGGCTGTAGTGCAAAGCCCGAAGAACACGCGAGGACCCCAGTGGCAAGCCACTGTGGTGGACCCTCCCCCACAAAAAATAAATTTAATATCGTTGTGGACGCATGGCCCACATATCAGATATTAAACTGATAAGAACAGATACTACACTTGATCTTAGCCAAAAGGCCGAGAAAGGTATGAATTGGAACGGAGCCCTGCGTCCCCTTTTATTTACTCGCTCGACCTCCTCCGCCGAGCTGCGCCAGCGGTATGGTACTAATCGAGCAGGGAGCCAAGTCTTCCGCGAATCTCCATCTCCGCATCCTTACCGTTTGAGCATAGAAGCTAGCAGCCCACATGCATGAACGGCCCACTAACACGGCTTCCTCACGAAGCGGAGCGATCGAGGCTCGCGGCGGCGCGACCGATCATGCACGGTGGAATGAAGGATCAGGCGATCGTGCTGGCGCAGCAGGCGGTGCAAGAGGACGACGCCGGCAACTTGCTCAACTTACTTGTGGCTTCTGCCATTGCAAAACTCAAAACACAATATTTCTGGGGTTCTTCCAGAAACAATCCCTGCTCTATCAACTTCTGCTTATGACAGACACTATGGCCGATTTCATCATTGACACTAGAGAAAAATAATTCGCGACCCTGCTAAATACCACAAGGTGCTTTCTTTTGGAGGTTGTAATTGGGGCTAAAGGATGATAAACGTGAAATCTGCATATTCAGCAACAGTTGCCTGAAAGGCCACCAATATTTCACCAAGATTCAGAACAGCATCGAGCACACACAGATAAACGGAGCCATCAAATGGCTGATAGACCTACATAAAGGTTACAAGTCTATCAAATCTGGTAACTTGTCTCTCATCATACGCTGTGCACCAAGGAGATGCTACTGTCAGCACACTAGACTATATGACACGATACGACTGCAGCGCAGACATGAGGCATCCCTTGTTTCAAAGAGATTTTTCCGGTATGGCCCATTACAATTAGGATGATGGAAGCCATTGCCAATAAAGTAAACCTCATAATTATAGCTGATACTGTTAGACTTTGAAGGCAAAATATGCCATAAATCGAACAAATATACATATCCTTTCTTCACGCCCCATCATTTGAGTTCCAATAGAAGTCACTTCTTTCAGTCGAGTAACCGTATGGGAGATGAGGTCCATAAACCACATTACCATTCAAAAATGTCATCTGGTCCACATGTGACACTGCCTGATAAGTA
Organism: Stipa capillata; assembly: GCA_019208055.1. NCBI lineage: Eukaryota > Viridiplantae > Streptophyta > Magnoliopsida > Poales > Poaceae > Stipa > Stipa capillata. The sequence goes on along the minus strand of JAGXJF010005438.1, from coordinate 162,776 downwards.
TTCGCAACATTAGCTTGAACTGTAGTGTTTTGACCTGAGTACATGTTCGGATTAACATCCTTTGTCCTGCCCCGGGCAGCCCGTTTGTTTTCTACAGGACCATCTGCACTCAGTCTAACCATTTGCTGCTGGATTTCATTCAGTGGATTACAACCAAATTTCGATTTAGCACTCTTCTTTGCATCTGAAGACTTGAATTCAAGCCGGTATAAGGCAAAGGCGTCACAATCATTGATCTCATATTCATAGAGGTGCCATTCATAGCTGCTGGATGGTTGTGGATCCATGTAATAGGACCTCTTCAGCCCCCCAAAATCTTTCATCACCTGCTTCCTTGATTCATGCCAACCACGGCCACTGTAATCAGGCAATGATCTTTGCTTTCGGTTTCCACTCTCAAATGCTCTTCTTGGTTTGTCAAAGAAAAGCCATTCTCTAATAGATTCACCTTCAAAAATGTAAAGATCAAAAAGCTCTGCAATGATAGAAATGCATCAACAATTAGAATGAGCTTATCAGTACAAATACCATGTAAAAACATGAGTTATGAACGTCTTACCAGGTGCATTCCATGGGGACTTCGCAGTTGCTGCCCCTTCACAGACAGGAATACCAACATGCTTTCCTTGGACTTTTGCACTAAGAGCAGCAAAGAGAGGGCCATCTTTCAGATCAATACCTCTTGGACGGATCACAGGCATTGTGCCTGGAGGGCCCTCTTCCTTCACAGCCAATTCAGCATGATACATGCTGCAATAGTCTTGCCACCTTTCCGATCCTTGAGCAGGCCGAGGGCAGTCCCAGAGAGCACATTTTGGTCTCAGGAATGCAGCAGGTGCTGGAGACATTGTTGTGAGCAAGTCTGACATGTGGAGGAAAACATCTCCTGCACTCTGCCCACAGTTGCTCATATCGAGATACACATTAGGGGGTAACTCTTGTGGCAAATTGAACTGTGGATATTCCAGCTGACCAATCCCTTCCATGTTATTGAGGACATCTGGATTGGATCCAGGAAGGTTTATCTTGTAATCGTCATCATAAAGAAAATCCTCAACAGTAAGTTCCTGGTTCACATAGTACATCTGGAAGGACAAGGCAAAAGCTTATTAAAATTAGCTCCACTCTGTCAAAATTAAAACCGAAGAATTGCAAGTGACAGAAAGGTAAATCAACAAGCAACGTCGACGGAAAGGTAAATCAACAAGCAACGTTGACAGAAACACGGCCAGCTTCTGGACTGACCGTTGGTTGCATGGCAAAGCCCTCAAGGACCTGGTGCCGAGCGTACACAAGATTTCACTTAGAAAGCATGGAACAGCTCTCAACAACAGAAGATGGATTGATGATCTTAGCGCTGGGATGACGCGTGACCTTCTTCAGGTACTCGCTGTGCTATGACTGCAGGTAGCACAATCCCGACTAATTCCTGGGCAGAGGACAAGATTGTGGGACGCTTCATCCCACACGGCACGGACACGGCAAAATCAACATACAAGATTCACATCATCGGTTCGATTCAAACAAACTTCAAAAACCAAAACTGGAAGCCATGCACGCCCTTGAAGTGCCATTCTTCATTGGTTGCTTGTGCGGAGAAGGACCCTGACAGCTTATAATTTGCTTGTGCAAGAGTGGTCCAATACCTAGGGCTGATGACGGTCCCTTTCTTCTTGCCCCTTGTAAATATTTTCTTTGCTTTCAGTTTGTAAGTATCTTTTATCCCTAATGAAATGAAATAGCAGCCCTACTGGCTACTTCTAAAAAAAAAGCATTGACCTGTGTCTGTGCCTATTGCATGCATGCTGGAATTTAGAATGAAGCAATACACAGCAGCAAAAAAAACATCATTAGGAGTATCATATGAGCATTTACAATGTCACGGAGGTACATAAAAGGTTCAGAAACAGGCAGGAATTTCTTTTCAAAATGGGTGATATTTTAACCTAAAATACAAAAACAAAGCATCCCTGTACACCATCAGAAAGAACAAAGATAGAAGGCTTCCTTTTTCTTCTCCATATACACTAGAAATCAGCTGAATCAACCAAATATTCAGATCCCACCAAATACACTAGAAATCAGCTGAACTAACTGATGGTTTCAGATCCCAGTTACAAGAAGCAATCATGAAGAATTTCACGTAACTTCATAGGTATGCAATTCCAATACAAAAGCAAAGTAATCCTGTACACTATCAGAAGGAACAGAATCAAAAAGCTTTTGTTTTCTTCATCATGTGTCTTTGCACAGTCAAATAAACTATAAACCAGCCTAAGTACCCTCCTGAAAAAAAAACTTAACTATGCAAGATTAGATCCCAACTACAAGAAGCAACCATCGAGAATATCAGGTAATTTCTTAGCTATGAAATTCCAATTTCCAACCAGTCCCTTGCAACCAACATACACAAAGAGCAAAGAATGGTTTCTTTTGGACCATACAAACAAGCATATCCTTGAGGTCATTTTTTGCCAGACATCAAAGTTTCAGCCATCTGGAGTCTGTACTCTGTAGTTTCACCAAATGGAGCACGAAACATAGGATCAGATCTGCAGCTCAAAGGCTCTACAGTCTGTATGAACCTATTAGTGTTATATAATGCAAAATTTCCGGAAAAATGGGCTAATTTCCGAAAATCAATAATGGCAGATCTAAAAAATATGTAGCATTTGATCATTTACTGAACTTATCTTCCCAGCACAACAGTACAAATCTCCATGCTAATCCAAAATTGAAGCTTTTAAACTGATCAAGATAGAGAGCCCTGTGTCGTTCCCTTACCAGCAGAGGGCAAGCACGAATGCACAAGCAGTTTGTCTATAAGAAATGCAGAAATTCCCAGAATATGATTAAGTGAGTGCGAAGTTGCTAGCAGTTCACACCATATATACAAGTAAAAGCACACGACAAACTACATAAATCTAACTAATTCGCTACAAGAGTCCACCGCCAACACAAGATCACACTCAACCACAAAGCGCAAATGCTTGGAACTCTAGCAAACACAACCACGAGCTTCCTCACAAGATCGAGTAGCCCTACCATTCTACTAAAGTCGACATAAAGATTGAAATTTTCCTTCAGCAAACTAGGGATAACAACTTATACTACCTGATCGTGGAACACAGCAGAAGCAGCAGGAGCCAGCACCCCTCCACCATTCGCGAGAACTCCCTGACCCGGCGGCGGCGGCTGCGCCACGGTCACGGCAGCAGCGGCGGCAACCGCTTCCTCCCGCGGCTCCGGCTTCATGTCCTGGCCACCGTGTGCGTGCTTGTGGGCCTGGCTAGCGGAGGGCGGGGCCTGCTGCTCGACCAGCTTGCTGGTGGCGTCGTCCTCCTCCTCGGCCGCCGCCAGCTGCAGCAGCCGCAGCGTCTCGGACGGCGGATCCGACACCTCACGATTGTTCCCCTGCCATCAACCACAGCCATCCAATCAAACATCAGCAAAACCACACCACAAAAGATGAAAAGCGAATGGGGGAGGGGAAAGGGGAGGGGGCGGTGCCTGGAGGGAGGACGCGGGGGAGGGAACGCTGAGCTCGGCGCGCCACTCGCGGAGCATCTGGTGGAGCTGGGCCTCGAGGACGACGGCGTCAGTGGAGCGGGCCTCCTTGCGGGCGTACTGCAGGCCGGAGAACATCTCCTGGAGATCGTCCACGCGGGTCTTGGCCCGAGCGCGGAACTGCTGGTGCCGCGCCGACCCCGGCCGCGAAGAGCCCTTCTTCCCCATCGCCGCCGCACGAGCGCCCCGCCGCAGGCCTTCCTCCTACCACCGATCGATCGGCGCGGTGGAGTGGAAGGAGTCGTGCTGTATCGGCCTTTCCCTCCTCCCTTGCGCGAGGAGAGATGCTCGTATATTTTTGTGTGACGTTTCGCTTGGTCTGGCTGCCACTTTGTTGGGTCGGCTTGGGAAAAGCGACGGCCGCGGCAAAAAGGAGTCGGGCGGGGTGGACGGGCGGCGGGGCGGGGGACGTGCCGGGTCTGATGGATTGGGTAGATAGGTAGGAATCGAGCAACCGTCAAAGTCGAAAGCGTCGTCCAATAACAGTGTCATGCGATGGACTCGCCGTCGTCGCCCTTCGGTTTCGGTCAATCTTGCTTAGTCACCTCCTTCTCCTCGTGTTTACACGTCGTCTCACAAGTATCCTGGCCATGCCTCGCGGTCAGACGACGAATTTTTTTTTAGATATTTTTTTTTGTAAAAATCACACGAGTAGCACACGAATTGAGAAATTTTCAAAAATATGAACCCGTCGGCTAACGAAATACCGAAATGCACCAATCGGCAGCCCATATGCCGACTACCGAGCTGTCGGCGCACCGGTTGCCGATTAGACCTCGTCGGCAAACAAACTGCCGACTTGCTCTGCTAATCGGAATGCCGAGTAGGTCTAGTCAGCAACAGGCCTGCCGATTTGGGCCCAGATGCTCGGCCTGCCCGCTGCGCACACCACACGCGGGAGAGGGCAGCGGCGGCAGCGGGGCGGCGAGGGCGCGGCAGGGGCGCGGCAGCGGCGGCGCGGCGCTAGTCGGCAGCTGGCTTGCCGACTTGAGCGTGGTCGGCGGCTCACTTGCCGACTAGCCCTTCGCGCCAAAACCCGTTATTTATTCGGCAATTGATCTGCCGGCTACCCTTGTTTCGCCAATTCGTGTGCCGATTTGCTCAATTCGGCAGCTCGGCAGCCGACCGAGGTAGATTTTTGAAAATTTCTCAATTCATGCGCTACTCGTGTGATTTTTGTGGAAAAAAATAATATTAAAAAAACTCGTCAGACGACTCCTCTCCCTTCTCTCCAAGCCATCTAAAAGAAAATCACCTTCCCCGTTAGCTCTCTTGTTGTTCCAGACCGGTCAGCCCTTCTCTCCCAGCTATTCCAAAAACAAGAGTTTCTTCTTTCCCGTTGGGCCTCTTGTTCTTCCATACCGATGGTTGACCGCCTGATGGTCAGAAGAAATTTGAATCCACTCTTAGTTATGTTATATTCCTTTTTATTGGTCCAGCTAGCCAGCTTCGCCATCGTCACCACATTTTTAGAGCTGCTCTGGCATTTGCTCCGTCATTAATATTGTCTGTGGTTATCGAACCCGTTCCCTTTAGATGCGAGTCAATAATCTCCGGGATCCAACTCTATATCTACTCCCCGGTTCTTTCTCCCTCTTGCAAGGTGGTACTGGTCATCCTCTCAATCACTTCTAAGCACCAATGACTACTTCGTCAAACAAAGCCCTTTCTTCTCCAACAAGGTCAACATAAAAGTAGTCCTTGTCGCAAAAGACAGGACTATACCATTATTTTTGTGTTTCTCATGGACTTTCCATAAACTGTGTTGTGACAAGTTTTCCATTTTAATCTAGTGGTGTTGGGACCTTCATTTCAATGAAAAAGGGATCATGATGAATTTCAAGTTTTATCAAAAGATAAAGGAAAAAATCATATCAAATGAATAACCTTTTTGATGAAACGGCGGCCTGATCTTTCGGTGAGAAGAAGATAACTAACGGTTTGGTGGAGTTTGACCTTAATGATCCGACTATACTGTACGCAATGATACGCTTTAGCAATCGCTAAACCAACCTCCGATTGTTATTGACCTTGCCGTAGGCACGATCAACTTGAACACGAAGTTCGAGTTCCTGCAAAGCAACCGAAGAAACAGTAAGAACTATAATAAATTGCAATCTAAAATTGCGAGTATGAAATTGGCACAAGATAGAAGAACAAAGTTTGAGATTCCACTGAAGATCTAAACAAGTCGGTAGTCCTACACGAGTTGTAGATGCAATATTGTAGCAGTAGCTAAACAACTCAATGAAACCCGAGGTCTTTAGGAGGCACACAAGGGGTATTTAAAGAGGTGAGGAGAGGGGGGTTTCCTCGTATACAGACTCTAAGACTTGCCTAATTTCGAAAATACATGGGCCTTTCCCAAAATAATGCGGCGCAGCACCTATGGACTGGTATGGATGAAAATACATGTTGAAAATTTGTATTATTCGTCCAAATCTTCATAATTCATCATGGTGGCTTCAAAGTCTTGAAATAGCTTGACAGCAACTCCGCATCTCCATTTTTGTTTGTAGGCTGGCTGCCACCTCCTCCCTTCCTTCTCGTCATGCTCCAATGTCCATCCCTCATAGCTAGGTTTGGACCTTCATTCCTTATAAGCAAAATATCATCTCCTTTAGGCAGCACCATCTGTTCTTTAATATCAAGTAAAGTATCAAGAAATGAAAGTATCTAAGAATTAAGTTATTGAGCGCGAGCCCTAATATAGGTCCTTGTAATTCTCGTGCATGAGGAGTGGTATCATGTGGAGATGGAGTAGCTGAGTGTGTAACTGTAGGTGGGATGTCCTCATCACTTCTATTCTTAAAAATCAATGAGTAACCTATATTTAGAAGTAAAAAATAGCTTCTTTTTTCCCGAGACCACACATATCTAACATAATGAATTTCTTGCATTCCAAACATCCATGAAATGGTACTACAATGTTTTTTCGTACAAATAATCTTTCGCGGACCCATACGTGGGCCTGAAGTTTGAAATTCACTAATGTTCGTGTTGCTTAATAGTGTTGTTGACATATCGTTGGTTAATTGGTTGATTGTTTGAATATTTATATCATCTGTTGCTTAAACATGGGGTAAGTGGAGTAAATTGCCACACATAACCATGTAAAACCCGCCATCTAAATTCTAAGAAGGGACAAACACACCTCATTTTCTCTCTCTTCTTCTCCGTCCCTCCTTTCATTTGGGTGGACAAAGATAGTGAGCAACCTCACTCGTGTGTAGCAAAAATAGAGCTAACAACACATAGAGCGTTGGTTTGGTATAGTTTGTGTCCTAGGCAATCCAGAAATGATCTTTTTTTTTCCTAGACCATAACATAAAAAAGTTTTTTCTATTTGAAGCTAGGTTTGTATTAATTTTGTCGGCGTTGTTACACATCATGGAGCTCCCACGGAGCACTATTCGGAACAAGACATGAGCTTATTAATCCCGTGACGCTACCGTTCAACTAGCATGTGGTATTTAAAATTTGGAGTAAACTTTTTAAACTACACTTTTTGTCAAAGTATCAATAAATTGCTCTTGTAAGTAGTAATCTCACAAAATCAGACCTCTTTTGTACTATTCTTTCATAACACCACGATTTTTTAGAACTATCAGTCATACCCCACTCGTGATTGGACGGTGGTTTTCTAAAGTTGTGACAAAGCAACTTGTGTCATCGACGAATGAGCGAGGACTGTCACATGCTAAAAGGTGTAGTTTTCTGAAACTAAGAAATATAGTGTCTGGAACTATTACTTAGAAGTGTAATTTCTCGATAGTCTGGCAAGAACATGCCTAGGTTTAAGAAATCTTCTCTAAAATTTGTTCTCGCTCCTTGCAGGAAAACCGAGACGTGATCTTATCAATTTCCCGTGGCCTTCATTTAGGAGATAAACCCCATTATCAAGTGCTCTGGGAGGGATCAACTTTTTACATAGGAATGGCCGGTGCCCAACACGCAAGAGATCAACTAATCGTACAAATTACCAAGAAAGCTAGTCGCATCACATACTCTCTCTATCCACAAATGTAAGGTGTGCATGGAATTTAAAATCTAACTTTGATCAATAATTAAGTCAATAATATTAAATTATATAATACAAAAGTGATACCATTTAAAAATACGTTTGAATATGAATCCAATGGTACCACTACTATGGGGGTGTTTGGTTGGGCTTTTGGGAGGCTTTCCATTGGAAAAAGCCCCAGTCCAACCAAACACCCGCAATAGCAGCCGTTGGCTTATCAGTGCAAAACGAGGCCATAGCAAAAAGCCGCCCTAGACCAGCTTCCCGCACTTGCCACTTATCCCACCCCGTACCTGCCCTTCCATTTGAAAACAAATTACACTCAATTGCTCTTTCCTGATTCTATCTCTCACAGAGCTCTCCCCGATCCCCTTCCTCCCCAAGTCTCCCATCCCCGTCCCGGATCCCAATCCACACCGCCGCCGCGATGCCGGCGTGCAAGGCCCCGGCGCCGGGCTTCTCCGTCCGCTTCAGCCCGTTCCACGAGCACCGCCTCCTCACCGCTACATCGCAGCACTTTGGCCTCGACGTCGGGGTTGGGATCTGGGGTAGGGGCCTGGGGGTGAGTAGAGGCGGGATTTGACGGCGAGGAGTGGGGGAGAGGATGCCGGGAAGAGATGGAGCGGGAGGCGTGGGGTAGGGAGAGGAGAGAGGAGAGGTGGAGTTGGCGGCGGCGGAGATGGTGCGGGTTACAGGGGTGGAGGAGAAGCGCGAGGCGGCGGAAGACGCGGGAAACGGCGCCGTGGTCGGCGGGGTTGGCGGTGGAGGAGGTCGCGCGCGGCGAGGAGCTTCGCCGCAATCTCCAGCCATCGCTCCGCCTGCACCCTCCCGCTGGCGCCTCCATTGTCGGCAACAGCATTCACCGACGGCAGCGCAAGCCCGGCGGCGAAGGAACCTGGGAGGGGGGAGCTGGACGCGGCGCCGGCGGTTCCTAGGGGCGCGGTGGCGGCGAAAACAGTGGAGGAGCAGTGCGGTCACGGGCCAGCCGACTGCAGCAAACCGCGGTGGCGTTCGTTGGCAACGGTGACCTCCAGGGCGGCGGCAGGGCTGCGGTGACCTCCAAGGCGGCGGCAACGTCGAGGCCCCATGGGCTGGGGGCACTCGGGACAGGGGCCAGGGGCGGAGGGAGAGTGGAGGGGCCGCGTGGGGAGCAGAGGAGGGGCAAGGCGCGCGCGGGGAAGACGGTGGCGAAGCCCGCCGGTGGCGGCGCCGTCGAGGAGGGTGGCGACGAAGCCATTGAGGGCGACAGCGGCGGGATTTGGGGCTGGGAGGCCCGGGATGCCCCCTGGCCCTTATCCCCTTCTTTCTTTCTTTCTTTCTTTTTTAAATATCTATTTCTTATTCTTTTTAGTTTCACTATTATATATGTTTTCTTTTATTCCTTATTTCATTTCTATTTTAGTTTTAGAATTTGGATCTATATGATTAAAAACGAGGTTATAAACTTACAAAATTTACAAAAGTTCACCTAGAGAGAGAGAGATATATATATATATATATATGCGCTCTAAGAAACTTTTGTTGGTGAAGATAATATCTTTTTGGCTAATGTTTTAATTATGTGTAATTTGAATTTTAATTATGTCAAAAACGGTCGTTTCGTATTAATTCAAGTTGAAAACATATCGAATATGTTCTGTTAGTACAAATACACTCGTTTCAGGATAATTAAGCATCAAATAGGGTAAAAGTACACTCCAATCAACTTATATACATACTCTCAGCACTCTATGGGCATTTCAGACATTTTCTCATACAACAGCGAACAGCCACAGTCCAACCAAACACGCATAACCACAGACTCACGTGCCAACAGCCACAGCTGCTTGTCCAAACAGCCAGCCAACAACCGCTTTTCCAACAGTCACAGTCTAACCAAACATGACCTATATCATATAAGTTAATAATATTAATTTAATTATTGATTAAAATTAGATCTTAAATTTTGTACACGTCTTATATTTATAGACGGAGGGAGTATAAGTCAGAGCCGTAGAAATCCGGACCGACGGAAGAGCGCCACCCCCTGGCTGGGAGCCGGACACATCGCACCCACCTCGCCCGTTCGTCACCCGGCGCGGCGAGCTCGCAGTTTCCTCAAGCCACGTCTGCTCGCGTGAGGACACGTTAAGCCTCACTTGTCCCTGACCCCACATGTCAGGCTCCCAGAAATCGATATACTTAACCCCCTCTCCCTCCTCGTCTCCTCCTCCGGTCTCTCCACCGAGGAGGAGGGTGTCGCCGTTGTCGTCTCCCACTCGCAGCCGCAGCCATTAGGGTTCAGGGATCCCGTCTCGTCTCTGCTCTCGCGTGACCTCGTCGGCGATGTGGTGGAGGGCGCTGGCTAGGGCTCGCCGGAGGATCGCCGGGGCGCGGCCGGCGTCCACGGCGGCGGCGGCGGCGGAGAAGAGCAACCGCGCCGTGTTGGTGCCGCGGTTTGGCGGGCCGGAGGTGCTGGAGGTGAGGCAGGGGGTGCCCATTCCCGATCTGAAGGCGGGGGAGGTGCTCGTGCGCGCGCGCGCCGTCTCCATCAACCCCCTGGATTTGCGAGTGAGCACTCCATTTTGGGCACCCCCTCCCCTCTTTCGATTTAGTGGACCTGTCTGATGGAATGGTCACCTTTTTGTTTCTGACGTGTTGGGAATTAGGATTGGCTTGGGCGCCTGTTTCCCCGAACCGGTCGCATTGTAGGAATTTGTTGGTCACTCACTAATTCGTCGTGGTATTTCCTATTGAACATTGTGAAAATTACTGCTATGCGAATGAAAGGTTACTTTAATAAACAGTAGAGTTATATAATTTGTGATCCCAGATGACATATGCTGTGAGTTTTGTCTGTCGGAAAATATTCTGTTAAAAGCTTGGAATCGAGGAAAATGCAGATCACTTAATCAATAAGATAGACGGTTGACTAAGTAAATATAATTATACAGAATAGGAGATTTATTCTTCTGTCGTCGGAACAATGAATCTGCTTTCAGATTATATTATTCTGTTGCTAATTGTTATGTACTTGGTAAAAATATTGTTCGTCTTCAGATGCGATCTGGTTATGGCCGATGTATATTTGAGCCACTCCTACCTCTGATCCTTGGCCGGGACATCAGTGGTGAAGTCGCAGCTACAGGGACTTCGGTGTCATCATTTTCTATTGGGCAAGAAGTGTATGGTGCCTTGCATCCAACAGCTATGAGAGGGACATATGCTGATTATGCAATTCTTTCTCAGGATGAGCTTACTCCCAAACCATCTACACTCACTCATGTGGTAGGATTCATGGAATAATCCCGTTTCATTCTACTATTTCTTTAAAAGTCTCATTTCAGGATTATTTTCAGTCTGTCCACCTAGATTACTCCATAATCCTAATGTGATAATTCGATATAGTCTTGGGTATATACTGTGTTTTTCTTGCTGATATATACAACATATTTTGAGCCATTTCAAGGATGTACATCTGATAGCTCCAGAAAGGAGTCTGTTCATTTTTATGTTTAGTAATGGAGAGGAGTTTCATTTTTCTTAATTTGATGACTGAAGACTTAGATTTTAGTTTGTGTTGCTTGCTTGTGAAAAGGGGCCTTACTACAAGTTGCTAGAAGCTGAATTTTGTTATATTACAGGAGGCTAGTGCAATTCCGTTTGCTGCATTGACTGCATGGCGTGCTTTACATGGCACTGCACGAATTTCTGAAGGGTACGTCTTGTTATACACCACAGTTTGAAAAACAGATAGCAAGTTGCTTATGTTGCTGTTTCCTATAGTTTGGATGCACATTTGTTTTGTTGATTTACTGAATATTGTTAGCATGGTCACTATTAACAGCTAGGTTCATGATCTAGGTATGCAGTAGATAGCTTTATCATTTACACTGAATTGGCTTTGGCAGCTATATTTTTGCTCATCCTGTTTTGCCCATGCAGCAGAAAGCGAGAAGCATGTTACTGTCAAAAGTTAACTCATGTCCTGGAGAAATTTGTGCAGTTATTTTCTATGGAAAGTTTTAAGAATATTGTAAAATTTTATGGAATTTGGCACTAGACTTTCCTTTCTTTGGCTTCTGCTGTATACTCAGCAACTCTGCACGCATTCAAGCTTGTCATTGCCAGCAAATGTTATTTCATGTCTGATTAATTGCCGGCATATTCAAGTTATTTGTTCATTCATTTGAATTGGGTACGATCAATTCCTATTTTAGACAAAGAGTACTTGTGATTGGTGGAGGAGGAGCGGTTGGGCTATCTGCTGTTCAACTTGCGGTAGCTGCAGGATGTAGTGTTTCTGCTACCTGTGGAGCCCAAAGTATTGAGCAAGTTTTGGCAGCTGGTGCTGAAAAAGCTATTGATTACACTAATGAGGTAAAATCCTTCAGAAGTCAGAACTCTTGTCCTTATATTTTATTTACCATGATGATGTAGTGAAGTATCTTATCCTTGCATTATTTTGACCTCAACAACCTTGACAAGTCATCTATGTCCTTGATTTGTCTAGATATCTCACTGAACATATAAGTATCATTCTTTGTCTTAGCAGGATAGGAATGTTATATAATGGGAATGGCTATGTATTAGTATGCTAGTCAAGACAATGCATTTTATTTTTGTCACTTTTCTCTATCACTTTATTTTATGAATTCATGCATACATGGAAAAAAAAGGAATCCCAAATCACTTTTTTTCTCTCCACTTTGCTCTGTGATGATGAACATAAAAAACTGCTTGTTGTTGTGCATCTTCATTCTTTTTTTGCTGAATCTCCTATTTCTTTTACAAGGCCACGATGCAGCAATATTATGCTTTCAATTTAGCAGGATGTGGTTGACACGTACAGAGTGTCTTTGCTTAGGTTTAATTTGACTACTACTTTTCTCCTTGCATTCAAATGACCTGCAGTACGTCAGTACGGCTGTACTTATAGATTTATCAGGCCATGCTCCTGGTGCCCAGTAGTGTTATATGTAGGCTTGAGCTATTGAGCAACTCCGTGCATCTATGTGGTCTGCTGTATAAATATAACATAATATTCTGAAATCTTTAGTTATTCTCCGTGGTCCATGCCTGAGTAAGCATTAAGAAACTTTGAATCCGGGGTAAAAATCTTTTCTGCAGGTGGATAAAATAGTTAAGCCGCTAGCCATCTTATATATCTTGATTTTTTTTTCTTGAAGAAGTTCCCTAGCCCTGAGTACCATTTCCTCTGTAATATTCATGCTTTGTGGTGTACCTTACAGGATACTGAATCAACAGTTAAAGGAAAGTTCGATGCTGTGTTAGATACTATAGGAGTACCTGAAACTGAAAGAATTGGCATCAATCTTCTGAGGAGAGGTGGACATTATATGACCCTTCAGGTGATCAATCTGCATCCTTAATTTTTTTCTGCACTTTTCTTGCGTTTGTCTTTCTTTTCTTATTGTGTTATCCTTCTACTTGATTAGGGAGAAGCAGCTGCACTATCAGATAGATATGGATTATATGTAGGACTTCCTGCTGCTACTGCTGCTTTACTAAAGAAACAGATGGAGTATCGTTGTTCTCATGGAATAGGTAAAGAGCTTCAGTGCCATGTATATTTTGTCATTTGGATGATTTGTTTTGGAAACTTTTTTATGTCTGAGGGGATCTATTTTAGTGTAGATTACGAGGGTAACTAGTCATAAACCATCTAGGGTCACAATTCAAATCAATAGGCTGATTGCTGCCAACTTAAACTTGGTCAGTAACTGGTCAAGAATATGCCGTTTTAGCCAAAAGCTGACAAGATTACTGTCTGATTTCTCAAATGGTTAGGTATTATCAGTATAATGTAAATTCATCCAAACTTACTAGAGTTCACTCCTAATCCTGATCATCCAGCCCTTTTCCACAAAAATGCAGAAAACAACATACAGCAATATCATTTAAAAGCAACATTCAGCAACAAATTGAATCTGAGATGCCTTCAGATCTATTTAGCAGCACATTGCATTCTTTAGTGGATGATGGGCTAAATTGGCATGCGTATACATATACAAGTTGGTAGAGAATGAGCTACTTAAAAAAAAATCCACTCGTCTTATTGATTTCTTGTGAATTGCTTGAGTTTTTTGTATCAGCATTTGGTTAAGTCTACCCATGGAATAGATATACAAAATGCTTTCTTTCATTGAGTTACAAATATAACCAGGATATGTGTGTTTATTATGGTATGAATTTGTATGCATGTGCACCTACGCTCATGTATTGATCTACAGGTGAAAACAAGTTTCAGCTCTCTCGTCAAGATCGAGTTTTTCACTTTTGAATGCAATACTTTAGAGAAGCTCATTACCTATCTATGTAACCTACTTCATATTGTATAAGATGTTTTAACCTGTGTTGTTCCTATCTAATTTAATTTCAGAGTATTGGTGGACATATATGAGAGCTGATCCTGATGGACTTCATGAGATCCAGAGGCTGTCTGGAGCTGGGAAATTACAGATACCTGTGGAGAAGACTTTTCCTATCAGCCAAGTAAGAGAAGCTCATGAGGCCAAGGAGAAAAGACTGGTGCCTGGCAAGGTGGTTCTAGAATTCGACTAGTGTTAGCGGTAATTTGTCCGACAGGCACATAATAACTGTATGTTTCTGAATTGTAAGAAGTTCTTTTTCTTTTTCGAAAATCTGTGTCGCTTGGATGCCCTAAAATTTGCTTCTCTAGATACAGGTTTTATCATATCATGATTTAGTGTAAATGTCTAAATGCAGTAAATAATGATATGCGAGAGGGAAAAGTTTGTGTTTCCAGGGATCCCAGTCATTATTATTTTCAGATGCATCTTCTTCTGCCAGAATACATTTCAACCGCATATATGATGGTGAAACATACGCGTTAGCCAGAATACATTAGTCCCATTATTCTCTTTTAATGCAATGATGTACATATCTCTCTGTATCGCTGTGTGTGTTAACCTGAAAACCACATGAGGCAGGTCATTGTCGCTTTTCTGCAAGAACATAAAATAACCGAGAGGAGATGAGGGGAAATAGTAAAGGGGTGTAGCTCTCTATTCGAGAACACCATTTGGTGCCTGAGCACACCAGTGCTTTTTATCTAAGCCACCAAGCAGCTTTTAAATTGGTGAGATGGCATATATTGAAGGCTGTACTTTCTCATATTAATTCATGTATTTCACTTGTTGTGTTTAATAAATTGTAAAAGCTGACACTTGGTCCCATCACCTGCAGCTAGCGGTTGACACTTCTCAGATTTGAAATTTGAAACACTTCACAATTACTAACAAACGTTTACAGATCAATCAGCATCCCAATTTTTTTTGCATATCAGTTAACACCACGATTTGTTGGGATTCTCTCTCTTTCTCACTTTGAATTTTGAAATGTTAATCAAATAACACAATTAACAGCACCATCTGCAAACACTATGCCAAAAAGGGATTAACACGATTCAGTATGCTGTTGGGGTTGCACAACAACAGTACCTTGCTCATACTACATTCTTCAACGAGATACTAGCTTCCTGACGAAATTTCTCAATGTTCGTTCCGTTCTGTACTCTGCTCATGCTATACCTTTAAAACATTCTCATGCTACAAACATTACCGTGTTCACCAGGGAAGAAATTGTCACTTGAGTTACCTTCATAGAGCCATGTTTAGTTGCTTTTCAAAAAAAAATCAGAACTCTGAACACAAAGCAACTACAATTCCAGGTATAAAATTACCACCGAGAATCTCATCCTCTATTAACAGCTCCAATTCAGACCAAATCTCTCCAGGCCTCTCGGAATAATATTCACAACGCGTGCTACAGAATTTCAGCCAATCGAATCAAACACAATCGAGTTATGTAAGGAACTGACAGAGGCAATCTGCATTTGGCCTTTTTAGAACGCTACGGTCATGGCAGCTAAGCAGCTGTGGGTTGCTGAGTACCAGGCTGTGCTGCTGCTGCTGCTGCTGCTGCAGGTGCTGCCTGGACAGGGGTGAAGATGCGAAAGCTTGGAATAACCCCACCCCCTGACTTTCGCTCCATCTCAACAATCCTCTGCCTCATGATCTGCACTTCCCTGGCAAGTTCCTCCCCCCTTTTCTTTATTGCCTGCCATTTTGAAACATGAAGAGTTGATTATCCATGCAAAATTCTTGAGAGTATCATAGAACATGATCCAAATTATCATCCAACTTGTTTCTCTCTTGGAGACGGACTATACAAGTATACACAACCTGGCAGTCCCCATGTAAGCACAAGATAAATGAACTGTATTTTACCAAGATATATCTAAATTCTGTGGGTGGATAGTCCTTAGACAGATTACTACTTTCTGTGGCGCACTTGCTCATGAGGTATCCTGGAAATCTCATGCCTTCCATTTAAAAAAAATGAAAGCGTGATAGTCATAGACTCATAGTCGCCCACGATAATAATTGCAACCAATCATCTTACCTCGACTTCCTGCCTACGGATCTCTTCTTTTCTGGCTTCTGATCTAGCACTTCTTTGCACCTCATAGATAATTGCAGCACCAGCGACCTAAGAAATTATGCGAGAGTTCATGTCAGTTATAATCATTTGACATCACACAATCAAGTATTTCTAGGGTCTGAAGAACTAAGACAAAGATAACAGAAAGCAAATTCTAGAATTGTCAGTTTGTGAGTTATTCCATTAGGTATGAGAGCAAACTATTAATAAATTTATACGGACATCTCCATTCAGAACATGGAGGTCAAGAATACTTACCGAGAAAACAAACAATTCACCAAGAATATCTGTAGCAGCTTGAATAGCTCTCTCCTCATTCAGGGGCCGAATATGAATGTCAGTTGCACGTCCATAGAGTCGCCTCTGCATATTTGTTGCTAAACGATGGTTTGCCTGAACATAGTGTTTCATACACCTTGTCAGTACTGCAGTCACATACTGTGGTCCAAACTAGAGTGAAGACATGTTTAATGTAAGGAACCAGACAGTATGCAATTTACAATTCATTGAACAGAACAATAAGCTGTAAACAGAAAAGAACAATGAACTTGCTGCAAAAGGATAAGTCAACGTTGTTATTCAGTTGTTGTATGAGTAAATATCAACCTAGAAATTATTTGATGTCTTCCAAAAGGATTGAGTAGCAGCGTTATACTCCCGCGTCTATTTTCTTCGGAAGACATAAGCGCTGTGCACATCGTTCTCATATGCAGAAGCATTTTCAAGGTTAGATTCATGAAGAAATGTGACATTTTTTATGGTCATCCGATAAGGATCATTGCCATTGTTCACACAGTACTGCATCATATAAAAAAGCCTATTACTAACTAATACACATGTCAATAATCATTGTAGCTGTCCTTGCTTAGCTGTTCCTCTTGATATGAACACCAAAAACACCAAAGACCTACCATGCACTTTCGTCATTTGTCCACATCAAGAAAACTCTTGACGTTAGATAAGGTTGCAGCAACAATCTGGATCAATGTGCATTCGCAGGAATCAAATTTCGCCAAACACTACTATTCTACCGTTCTCTGAAAAACACTGAACTTTAGTCCACAACATCCCTCGTGGCCTGACGTACACATTATATAGAACACGTACGGTATCCTAAATCGCCAATTCCACACTCACAAGCATGCAATTCATACGATGCTATGACATATCAGACCAATGATATCACCAACCAACCAAAAAGAACAGAACTAGGCCCTCATACTTTTCTATCGAGCATTTCGTCATGCACTTCCCCTACTTTAAATCACAAACAAAGAAACCCAAGAAACTCGGAAGGAACGTCATCTCTGTACTCCAAACCGTGCTGAAGAGAAACGATCAAGCAGCGCGAACTTCCAAGATCCTAGGAACAGCAACAAGAACCTCTCCGCACGGCGAACCAAACATCAAGGGGCGCAAAGGAAACGAGGATCAAAGACGACGAATAAATAGGCGGATGAACTAGTGCTGCAGCGTCACCTGCGCGATGCCGATGATGAATCCGCGGAACTTGGGGTGGATGCCGGCGTTGTGCTTGAGGCGGGCGGCGATGGGCTTGCTCAGCGTCCGGAACGCGAGCGAGCCGAGCTTCACCAATGGCAGCACCATCGCGTCTGGTTCTCACCCCACGCTCCTCCTTGCTGCTACTTCTTTTCCTGTGCCCACGAAGGGGAAGAGGATGCGGGGATCGTAGCTTCGTATGGCGGCGCGTGGGCGTGGCAGAGTTTGTTGCTGGTTTCCTCTGCTTTTCTTGGGCAGGAAGGAGAGACCTTGGGTGTCGAAAGAGTGGGAGCAGTTGTTCGCTTATTGGCCAAGTTTTGGTCGTAATTTCCTCTTGTGTCCGTTGCTAATCTTCACGGCAAAAATAAATAAATTTTAAATTTCAAACCACTTTCATTGAAAGATTGGGAGTGAAATAAATCTTGAACTTTATTTATTTGTTTCCTGTTTGATTTTATTTTGAGAGACCATGAATATCTGCCAGTCGTGTAGGCTCCGTTTGAAAGGCACACATTTATTTTAATGTTTTCACGGTTAGTTCAAAACAAATCCTTTTATAGCTGTAAAAGCAAACTCATCCCAGAAAAATTCATTTTTTTGCGAGAATTAGTAAAAAGTTCCTAACTACTTACATTTAACAGGATAGCAAAACAACTGCAAACTGGTCCCCGTAGTCCAGGTAAACACTACATCGTCATGAAATTATCTTGTCAAGGTTTATCACAGCATCAAGTGTCACGAACGAGATCATAGTATACCACCTGATGTCCAATATAAAGTTGACTACCAAAGTTAATGCAAAATTGCCAACTCTAGCACTCTGAATCTCAAAGAACATAACAAACATTAGTCATGAAACATTTGATTAAAGTTCACAACAAGAAGCATGGCAAATAGCCGCAAATTTTCTTTTTGTAAAATAGCCAGTCATATATCACCTCATATGACATAATATGCCAATGATAATGGAATATAAAACATAAACCGTAAAATTCATTTTGGGAACTTAACCATCAATAGTAAAGACTCCTAATAAGACATAGACCAATTATACATAACACTCACATAAGCATACAGTAGCTACTATAAAAAAAATCCAAATCATGCATGCTTGTCTAGTTGTCTGTGCAAAATTTCCATGCCAAATCACCAGTGGTTGTCAACATTTCATTCCTCGATGTGTGAAACATGGTGAACACATATATACCATGTGCCATCAACATTCTCGAAGACGTTGGTGGCAATTTGCTTTCCCCAAGTTCTTCCTTTGGTCTTAACCAACTCCAAGCATGTAACATAACCAAGGTCGCCACACACATGAACCTCTATGTTCTTAAGTTCAACATTTAGAGGAAACTCATAATCTGCTTTGCATACCATCTCCCAGCTCTGCAAGACCACATCATAACCAGATATCCGACCTGCAGCAGGATGAACAACATACACGTGGTCACCCTTAGCCCAGATAGAGTGCATTGCAGCAAGATCTCCATTCTGGAAAGCATTGTAGAACCGTGCATTTGCTGCAAGGACGGAAGCTTCAGTATCCTCATGGAGGATGTGCAAATCGTCCCTGATTTTTGCAGCACGGGCATAATCTTCTTCCCGGATAGCTCTGTCCAAGTTACGCTGCAGGGTTTCTTCGTCAACTAACATATCTTCAGTTTTTGGATAGCCATCAGCCTCCCCACTTTTAGCATGGGAAATTTTGCACCTGTTCATATTGGAGGCTGCAATTTGAAGCTCTGCACTGAAGATGAAATGTCCGGCATTTTTTAGAATAGCACATGGATGCGTCTCTACTGTCTATGGAAAAGCATAATATTAGTCATGAACATTTTCTGCTAGATTCAAATATCAGCAAATGTTTCATTTCGAAATTACAATTACGAAGAACATTGGCATTCGCTAACTTATGCAGAAATTAGTATTCACATCGGTACTCCATAGCATCAGCAAAGCACAAGTCGCCATTCTATGTTCACAACTGGAGCTGGACTTAATAATTGCAACCGACATTACTGAGTACAGACTTGCAATCACGCTGCCTTCTTATAAAGCTCGCTTCGTTGCTGCTAAGTGGTCTCACATCCATCAAACTCTTATCTAGGTTCCCATACAAGTTGGGTGAGCTACCTAAGATCACCGCCTCAAAAAAGTTACCTAAGATTATGTGCGACGGTGCCAATATGTCATTAACACAGCCGCATATTCAACAAAGGACTTATTATATGCACAGTTCAATTCCAGATCCATATTTAGTATGTATCATGGCAAGAACTCCCATCCGAGAAGCAAAATTACAACCCCAAAACTGCTGAAAAACTGTCTTCTCCCATCCTTTTGCAATATGCTCAAGCTCTAGGACTTATTTTTCAAAATATTAAAGATGGTTTGGATTAACCCAAAATTATATGTTCACTTTCCAACAGTCATAGCAACTTTTCTAGACAGCCAGCTAACAACAGTTTTGTCAACAGTTACAATCCACCCAAACAGGCCCTTAACCCCATAAACAATTTAAATTATGAGCACCTTATCCCTAGGCAGTTTCTAGAAGAACGAAATCACACATAGAAGTTTTAAAAAATCTGAAAATTTTCATACATATAGGTTATGGCGTGGAGTATGTATATGTAAATTTTGGTTCAAGCTTATGATAATTTGCGAACTATGAAAAATAAAAAAATTATATAGTAATAAAATTGCATAAGTCGTAAATGGTCATATTTTTAACAAAAATTTACAAGTATAAATCTCACCACACAACTTACATGTATGGATTTTTAATTTTTTAAAACTTCTAGATTGATTTTGTACTTTTCAAAAATATTCTAGGGGGTAAAGTGAGCCCCCCTTGAAAGTGAGTTCTCAATTCAAATAATTTAGAGGGTTAATTGAACCCAAAAATAAATTGGGGGTAAAGTGAGCCAGGCCTATAGTTTAAAGAGGAAAGTGGACTTTTGCCTTTAAAAAATGCACATAGCCACGTATCTCAGAATAATTGACAACACAAAATCCTAGGTAACCAATTTCCCTTTCTAAGCCCCGCAGCTAGTAGCATGGGTGTCAGGGCCCCGGAATTACATACGACTTAGGGAACGGATTATCGCCAAAGACCGAACAATCACCCATTCAGTGACACGGTACCTGCGCCGTGCACACCGAAATGACGTGATCCGACACCTGACCAACGCATCTTACGATCACCTAAGCCGTATACCTTCACCGTTGGTCAAGCCGGCCAGAAGCGATCAAACTTCCGAAAGCCACATACAATTCACGAAGTCCTGTGAAGGGTTAAGGTCGTTCTGGAATCCACCAAGTAAGATAAGGTCGGAAGAGCTCGGTGATCATACCCACACCCTAACCTGGCGCTTAAGACCAGTGGGTCACCCGAAGGCCCGGTATGATCCACCCACACCCTGCCTAGCCGGCATCACATCTCAGCTACCGGGTCACTCAACCGAATTCCTGCCCTACCGAGTGAAAACTAGAACCACAGTAAACCTTCACGGCAAACCCATACATTTCATTCCATTCACACATTGTGTATGGGCAGCCACCGGAACAACTTTGAATATCATCACAAAACTCTACGAGAGCAGGATTTAAAGGTAGTAACATCATCCATACAAAGGACAAGTTGTTCTACTACAATACACGACTTAGAAGTCGTTTTCAGCACACACAACAGAGTTAAAGACAGCAGCGGAAACACGAGATAAACATGGAGAATGACTAGCTAAGTCGTCTCCCAAAAGTTATACAATCCAACCATGACCAAAGCGGACAAATCTTGCAGAACTACTCATCATGAATAGCATTTTCAGCATTATATAAATCGTCGATGCTAGGATCACCTGCAAGAATAGAATTCCCGAATGAGTACTTTCGTACTCGCAAGATGCTAACTGCTTATTCTAGGTTAATCCTAAGCATGGCATGGCAATTAATTGACGACGATGACAATGCAATTCATTTGAGCAAAATCAACTAAAGATGGCATATCCTGACATAGGGATCAGGTACCCAACGACACAGTTATCCTAACATAGGGTTCAGGTACCCAATGACACAACTAACCTGACATAGGGTTCAGGTACCCAACGACACAACTAACCTGACATAGGGTTCAGGTACCCAATAACGCGGTTATCCTGACATAGGGTTCAGGTACCCAATGACACAGGTTTCCTGACATAGGGTTCAGGTACCCAACGACGTAGGTTTCCTGACATAGGGTTCAGGTACCCATATTCTGATATAGGGTTCGGTGGCCCATATTTTGACATAGGGTTCGGTGGCCCATGGCACAATAATCCTGACATAGGGTTCAGGTACCCAACGACACAACCATGTCATACACACAAGCAAACCTACTCATGCTAGTAGCTCGGTGCACCACATACATCATTTCGAAATATTCGAACTACACGACATTAATTAACCAATGCATAGCAAAAGATAACCGGAATATTTCCAACAAGCGAGCATGCTTGCCTTGCTGTTCTGGGATGTATTCCTGCTGATGATCACCCTCGACAAAACCCTCGTTGCTTGGCTCTAGCGAATAAACACTGAAACACCGAAAAAGAGCAAAAAGAGGCAAATAAGAAATATTGAAATTTTCAGAGATGAATGCATGTATGAAATTCATACTATTATGTAAAGAATGTAAATATGAGACTAATGCAATTGGTTTCGCATTATTTGAAATTGTAAATAATTAGTTATGATTTGTCTAAGTTCGAGTGGTTTTTGGTTTGAAATTGAGAGTGGTTTGTAAATTTCAAAATTCTTCATACCAAAATTAAGGGAACCTAGATATAAATATATACTTGTAAACACTAAGTAGTTCATGGGGAACTTACATGCAAGACTCACTCAAATTTGAGTTCGGAGGAATTTCCTATGAAGGTTTGAAGTTTAACTTACTTTTAGTGTATTTTTTGTATTTTTCTCAGTAAAGAAAAGAATTTAAATATTCTCATAATTAATTGGGTGGTGGGGGCTAGAGGATGACAGGTGGGTCCGCTCTGACCATTCCCCTGGTTGCAAGGTAAGCATGTACTAAAAAGGGGACATCCCATATATTAGGGAGGCCTCATGGGTCATCTTGTTTAATTCAGCGGTTTATACCAGCCTCGCAATAGTAGCGTGCGGATCAACATTGTCACCCACCTATCGTAGTGACGCTAGGTTACGTTAGGGATCAGTTGATGAATTTCGTTAGCGTCTTACTATCTTATGGAAATTGTTAGTATAGCTATCAGTTTGCTAACTTGCCTTGCTATTATTTGTAGAACTTGTCTGGCTACCCATTCATTGGGTTCAGGCATTAGAGTCAAGGGCAATGATTGGGAAAATACAGAGATGCATTGCTGAAGCCGTATTTTACGGATGTTTGTTTTAGCATTAATCGTGTAATGTTAAACTGGTGAATCTCATGGGTATACACATAATAAAATTTCAATCAAGGCTTGAACTGATTCTACATGTCATAAAGAGTAAGTCAAAAGTTCATTAACTTAGTGCAATTAATTTGTGCTAACGCAGTTACTGCTATTCGGTTAGAGCACGTTCACTGATCCATGTTAGAATTAATCCGGCAGTGGCAAACTGGAGAATGTGCTAAACGGTTATATCAGTTTGGCATTAGCTGCTTGGAATCAACCAATAATTAAGCAAGCTGTTTAAAAGTAACTACGGTGGTCAGTAGCTAACTGCGGTCATCACTCGGACAAACCTAACTAATAGGCTACGTATAGCAATGTGTAGTACAATAACCAAGGATCTATACCGATTTCTCAAGTAAGTCGGAGGATCATCAATCTATTCTAATAACAACTAATTCACTACTGCAGAAACCCCCTCTACCGACGGGCGAAAAACCCCCTCTACTGACGGGCTGGGGGCCCGTCAGCCTGGGAATGTCAGTGGAGGGGTGCTCTCCACTGACGGGCGGGCCGCCCGTCAGTAGTGGCTGTGACTAGTGACGGGCTCAATTTGCCCGTCAGAGGAAATGTATCACCACTGACGGGCTCCTGGTGAGCGCCCGTCACTGGTTCCCCGTCACCACTGACGGGCTTTCTTTAGGAGCCGGTCGGTAGTATATTTTCAGGACATAGGGTTCAGGTACCCAACGACACAACTAACCTGACATAGGGTTCAGGTACCCAATAACGCGGTTATCCTGACATAGGGTTCAGGTACCCAACGACACAGGTTTCCTGACATAGAGTTCAGGTACCCAATAACACAGGTTTCCTGACATAGGGTTCAGGTACCCATATTCCGACATAGGGTTTGGTGGCCCATGACACAATAATCCTGACATAGGGTTCAGCTATCCAACGACACAACCATGTCATACACACAAGCAAACCTACTCATGCTAGTAGCTCGATGCACCACATACATCATTTCGAAATATTCGAACTACACGACATTAATTAACCAATGCATAGCAAAAGATAATCGGAATATTTTTAACAAACGAGCATGCTTACCTTACTGTTCTAGGATGTATTGCTGCTGATGATCACCCTCGACAAAACCCTCGTTGCTTGGCTCTAGCGAATAAACACCGAAACGCCAGAAAAGAGCAAAAAGAGGCAAATAAGAAATATTGAAATTTTCAGAGACGAATGCATGTATGAAATGCATACTATTATGTAAAGAATGTAAATATAAGACTAATGTATTTGGTTTCGCATTATTTGGAGTCGTAAATAATTAGTTATGATTTGTCTAAGATCGAGTGGTTTTTGGTTTGAAATTGAGAGTGGTTTGTAAATTTCAAAATTCTTCATACCAAAATTAAGGGAACCTAGATATAAATATATACTTGTAAACACTAAGTAGTTCATGGGGAACTTACATGCAAGACTCACTCAAATTGGAGTTCGGAGGAATTTCCTATGAAGGTTTGAAGTTTAACTTATTTTTAGAGTCTTTTTTGTATTTTCTCAGTAAAGAAAAGAATTTAAATATTCTCATAATTAATTGGGTGGTGCGGGCTAGAGGATGACAGGTGGGTCCGCTCTGACCATTCCCCTGGTTGCAAGGTAAGCATGTACTAAAAAGGGGAGATCCCATATATTAGGGAGGCGTCATGGGTCAGCTTGTTTAATTCAACGGTTTATACCAGCCTCGCAATAGCAATGTGCGGATCAACACCCACCTATCGTAGTGACGCTAGGTTATGTTAGGGATCGGTTGATGAATTTCGTTAACGTCTTACTAATATCTTATGGAAATTGTTAGTATAGCTATTAGTTTGCTAACTTGCCTTGCTATTATTTGTAGAACTTGTTTGGCTACCCGTTCATTGGGTTCAGGCATTAGAGTCACGGGCAATGATTGGGAAAATATAGAGATGCATTGCTGAAGCCGTATTTTACGGATGTTTGTTTTAGCATTAATCGTGTAATGTTAAACTGGTGAATCTCGTGGGTATACACATAATAAAATTTCAATCAAGGCTTGAACTGATTCTACATGTCATAAAGAGTAAGTCAAAAGTTCATTAACTTAGTGCAATTAATTTGTGCTAACGCAGTTACTGCTATTCGGTTAGAGCACGTTCACTGATCCATGTTAGAATTAATCCAGTAGTGGCAGACTGGAGAATGTGCTAAACGGTTTATATCAGTTCGGCATTAGCTGCTTGGAATCAACCAATAATTAAGCAAGCTGTTTAAAAGTAACTACGGTGGTCAGTAGCTAACTGCGATCATCACTCGGACAAACCTAACTAACAGGCTACGTATAGCAATGTGTAGTACAATAACCAAGGATCTATGCCGATTTCTCAAGTAAGTCGGAGGATCATCAATCTATTCTAATAACAACTAATTGTAGCTACTAATGATGCCAAGGTTAAATATGCTGCCTTAAGCGATCACTAGTTTTGCCCGTGCGTTAACTTGGGCAGATCCCTTTTGATTGGTCTCGACTAAATTAAGGGTTCAAAACGACATTAGTTATTTTACTAATCCTGAGCTATTTAACCCAGTTAACAACGCATTGAATACTTCGGTTTAACTGGTTAAGCACGTCAACTATATATATATATATATATATATATATATATATATATATATATATATATATATTCTTTGCATTAGTTAAAATATTCTGAATTCAGTTGCCTTAATCGAATTCATCGGCTCACAGACCAGCTGATCATGGTTAGCTATTCCTTAACCCATCCTTAGAGTAAATAAATATTGATCAGTATTATTATTAGTCGGCATTTAATCGGGAATGGATGAGTTAGTCGTTTGGGCCGTTGGGAGCAACGGTTTGCAGCACGGGTAGGCCGACGTCTTGCGCCATCTGGCACTGGCGACGATGAGCCAAGGAGCAAAGCCAGCAAGCGAGAAGGGGAAGGAAAGGAAGGAACATGCGCATGTTGGGGCCTCATCCCAATGTCGACGACGATGCCTGAGGAAGGGCGGCTCGGGACTGCAGAAGCGTGGCTAGCAGCACATGAAATAACAGAACGGGATCGAGCGGGTGCTCACCCCTGGCAACGGAGGACACGAGCTAGCAGCGCGGCTTGGGGAGGAGCTCAACGGTGGGCTGCTGAAGAAGGCCGCTGGGGCTTGAGTTTGCACCGGGGAAGACGGAGGTACCAGTTGCGGCCACGCCGGAGTTGGGGAAGGTCGCCGGGAAGCTCGGCCTCATCGGAGCTTTCGAAAGCACCTGGCAAGGAAAGGAGAATGAGACAGGGAAGAGAATAGGAAGCTCGGTAAGGGAGAAAATGGGCTCGCCGTCGGTCTTCTCGTCGGGAATGGGGCGAAGCCGGTGGCGTTCCCGGCAGTGGTGGAAACGAAGGAAGGCGGTGAAGGGGTGGTTGCCGAGGATGCCGACGAGCGCTTGGACGAGGCAAGGTGGCGGGAACTGCTCGTTGGGGACGGAGGGGGAAGCCTCCGCGTTCGCTCTAGATTTCTCGTTGGAGAGTGTCCCGGAGGCGTCGGCGATGTCGTTCGGTGGTGGAGAAAATGAGAAGAGGGTAGCGGCGGTAGAAAAAAGAAGGGGCCGGAGCGCCCGAGGGCTCCTTTTATGCCCGGGAGGAGAGAGGAGAGGAGGGCGAGGCTCTGCAAGCGGGTCCCGCCTGGCAGAAACGGTGGCGCGGCAGCGTGCCCTGGGGAAAGAGGCGGGCGCGCGCGAGAGGAAGGGGAAGAATGAAAGGACCGAGATGCCGACTAGAGGGGGGGTGAATAGTTGGCTTATAAAATTTCCCTCTTTTAATCTTTTGTTTGAGTTATCAGATTAACTTCACAAGTTAATAGTGGACAGCTGTGACACAGGTGAGTGACACAGGTAGAAACTATGCGTAAATTAACACACAGCTGTCACACAGGTGGAAGACACAGGTGAAGAGTTAACCTAACACAGGTGCTCTACTTAGACTGCTTGTTACACAGGTGCTGATACAGGTGAATACAAGTGAATGAAGCAACTGAGTAACAGGTGATCACACACAGGTATAAAGGAAATCTAACACAGGTGAAAATGTAAACTTAGCAGATCAAGTCTAAGAGACACAAGCAAGCAAGGATAAACAGATATGCATGCAATACAAGAAGGTAGAGGAGACTCAGGGGTTTTTCACCGAAGTTCCCAACTCTTTGCAGAGAAGGTACGTCTCCGTTGGAGAGACCACTCCTAAGAGCTGGCCAGCACTAAACCGTGCTTCTTCTCCGAGTACCTGATCCTTCAGGACTCTTCCTTTTGCTTGTGGAGATCCTTTTGTCTTGCAGCAGGTAGACCTCAGAACACCTTCACAAACTACTGGTTCAGCCCACACAAGCTTGGGTGATACCAGCAACTCCTACTCCCGTCTAGGAGCAGACAAACTCCAAGAGTAACAGATGATGCAGTAGCAATCTCTTGGAGGAACCTTTGCTCGTGCTCTAGCTCACAAACCCACTCGAACTAACCCTTAGGCTCTCGGCTCTTGTGGAGTGGTTGGAGGCTTTGCAACGGTCGTATGTGAATCACTGATTTGAGCAAGGTTGAGGACAGAGTCCTCCTCTGGTCCCCTATATATAGGGTCCACAGGCACCTGACCGTTACCCTGTTGCCACGTAGGGTTAAGTGAGCCACCGGTGTCAACCACCGGTGACACAGCTACACCCTACGCCCAACTGTACCCAGTTCAGGCAGACCGACACCTGTGTCACCCGGCGGCGCACACAGGTGAACTCTTAGCTGATAGCCGCACTACTCAGCCCGGTCCTGGCACATGACATGCCCTCAGCATACTTCAAACTCTAATACCTATAAGGAGAGAACCTCCGACAGACTTCTGACTCATCAGACCGCCTATCGCAGTGCAGGTACCTTAGCATTTACAAGCTCTCCCCTGGTACAGAGATATACCTGAGTCATAGAGCGGAAGACCACCTGTGACACAGCTGTGTCACACAGGTGCCTAAAGCTCTAGGGTTTTCACACAGCTACATACTTTTGTGCAAAGCTATTGACACAGGGTAATTGGCCTCAAAGCACCAATCCCCTTGACCAACACTCTGAGCAATGAGCAAGGTTCCCTTAGACAACTGCTACTGTTTCATCCCTCTTGATAGTACGGGTGATTCCTATGGACTCAAAGAAACTAGCAAATCTAGGCTTCACCTGCCACCAGATGAAGTCACGGCCCTTGACGCATCAAGCCACCATCACCTTGCTTGCA
This sequence comes from Stipa capillata, assembly GCA_019208055.1. NCBI lineage: Eukaryota > Viridiplantae > Streptophyta > Magnoliopsida > Poales > Poaceae > Stipa > Stipa capillata. The sequence continues at coordinate 134,511 of JAGXJF010005438.1, read as the reverse complement.
GCTCCCTGCACAGCACCGGCTTCTTCTCAGCTGTGGCATAGCCGACTAGCACGGCCATCTCTTTGTCCTTGAAACCACCTTGTACCCTTTTTGGTGGCCATCCTTCTCTGGATAACCTTTCTTTATGGAACCTGTAGATTCTGCTTACACTAAATATAAACATTAGATTCCAGTTTAGGTTGCCATTAACCATCAAAACCATATTAGGGCCTAGATGACCTTTCAAAGAAATGGGCCGAGGCCCGTGTGGGCGCGCGGGAGAAGAAAGAAAACTGGGCCGGCAGCTCGGTTCGGGAGAGGGGAAGAAAGTTTTCTTTTTATTCTTTTGTTCTTTTCTATTTCATTTTGTTTCTAAATTTAGAATTTGAATTAGCAGTGAATCAAAAGAGATTTTGAGAGAATTAGAAAAGGTTGTATAGAACCTCTAGGTTCCTTACACTTCACTAGATTTTTGTAAATTGAAGCAATCACAGTTGCTCTAACTTTTGATTTTGAAAAAAATGTATTAAAAGAAATTTTGGGCTAAAGTCCATTTGAGTAGGTCTCAATCTTTACCCAAATTTTGCTACTTAATCTGGTTCTTACTCACTTTGATAGATCTTAAGGAAAAATCTTTAGGTTGAGATATACAAGTAAATTTAATTGAACACCAAAGTGTTTAGGTTGGTACTTTGAGTAGCTTATATATTTGTTGAGACCCCTTTCGTACTTAGCTTTCTAAATTTTGGTAGAGTTACTTCCAGAACAGCGTTTTAAAGTTTTGAGGTGAGATGCAAGAATCTACATGTATGCATGAATTGAAATTGGGTTTTTGTTAAATGATCAAGATCGATCTCAGGACAACTTATTCATTTACAAAAATGGTCTTTACAATGGGCCCGCATGTCATTTATGATGTGGCAAAGTGCTACCACATCAACGGTCATCTGGAGCACCTCGTCCCACTGTCTCTATCCCTTCCCATCTATGTCCCTCTCTCTTACCCTTTTCACCACCAAAAGTAGCAAGACATTGCACTAGGGATGAAATTTATTACTCATGTCGAGAGTGTTCCTGTGCCCTCGGACTTATGGTGCACCCGATGCACCGGAGTATGAAAACACCCACTAAAAATCATCTAAAAGTATAAGAAGACTTGGCGACATAGACACAGTATGCATCTACCATATAGTAAAATTTTAAATCCAAATTCAACCGACAATTTGAGAAACAAAAAAGAAAAATCCAGTTGTCATAGTATTACAGAGACAAATTCATAGCCCAATTTGGATAATCTACTATTGTCTTCCTTGTTTCTCGAACTATGAGTCAAATTTGGATTTAAAATTTTGCAACATGGTAAAAGCATATTGTGTAGAAATTTTTTAAATTTTTGACGGCTTTTAGTGGGTATTTCCAGCCTCGAGTGCACCCCAAATTTGGGTGCAGTAGATATGTTCTCATTGCGCACCCGTGGTGGATTTGAGAGTAGAGCGGGATAGGGAAGAGGCAGACTTAGAGAACGAGAAGGAAGAGGAGGAGATGTGAGTCAATTGACGGCATCCGTTTATGTGTGTGGATAGAGAGGGAGTAGCTGGCAAGTGGGTCCATGCTGTCGGTAATGGGTTAGGGAGGGCTAGAGGGAAATAGGCTAGTTATTATGTTGCCAAGCACTGTAATATATGTCGTTAATTTTCTATTTTTTAAAAATTGGGTCTTATGTCACCAATGCTCCAAAATCCAGGGTTCCATGAAATTTACCGAAAGAAGTCGTGGTGAGACAATATTGTGTTCAATGCTTCTCAATTCTCACGGTGATCGGTAGCTTTAGGGCACTCCCAATGGGATGATCTTCGACCTATCTAAAATATGCCAACTAAACAAAAATCTGATGTTCAAGTGAAAGTGCATCTTGATCTTCTAAGTGAGTTTTGATGATTAATGATAAATAATTAAGGGACTAATATGTACATCAAGTATGATTAGGTTACGAGTAAAGTCGAAACTCTCGGAAGTTTCGGAGTGTCCAAGATCCATTTTGACTTATTCTTTGAAATCCTAGAATGTCCGAATCAGTATGTCGGAAGCTTCGAGTTCACGTATGGTCCTCACTCTGATGACTACATTTAAAATCTCAGAAGCTCCGAGTCCAATTCAGAACCTCCAGAAATCAGGATTGACTATGTCTTGTTCAAGCTATTCAACTTTTTAGAGGTCTAGGTTCTAAGTCGGAACCACTGACACTTGATCTTGTCCGTTGTGCTCTGAAAGTCGAAGTCTCCGGGTTCTTGCTGGAGTCTCTGAGATGTGCTATTGGATATGCAATATAGCCATTGATTTGAAAAGTCAAAGTCTCTGGGTTCTTGCTAGAGTCTTCGAAATCCGTTGATGTGCACGCAAAATAGCAATTGATTTGAAATGTCAGAACCTCTAAATTCATATCGGAACCTCCGAGGGCTACTGATTTTGCACTAACGGCTAATTTTTTTAAGGGTTGGCTATATATGTCTTTAAGCCTTTTTGCACAAAAACTCTTTGCTAATCATTTCCTGTACTCTCTTGAGTGCTACTTCACATTTCGTCAAGCCTAAGTTGTGATTCTTATGAGAAAATATTTGAGAGGGAGAAAGATTGAACCATAATTGAGTATCAAATAAGAGTTCATCTCTAAGACAAACTGATTGAAGCTTGTTACTCTTGGAAATTGGCATCTTCTAGACGACTAAAAGTTGCTTGGAAGCTTTCAAGCAGTTTGTGAAAGGTCCCAAGAAGTTTGTGAAGGTTTCAAGCTCATCTACCACAAGATGAAGAGTTTTCACAAGAGAAGAAAAGCTTCACATCGATAAATTTTTTGAAGAAAGGGCATGTTTTAGTGCTAGCTTCGATCGTCGGATCGAGCTTCTTCAACGAAGACATAGAGCTTCCACAAGAGAGGTGGCGATGGTGACCTGTGAAGGCGGGTGGCGGAGGCGACGGCAACGATCCAAGCTTCTTCAACAAAGACATAGAGCTTCCACAAGAGAGGTGGCGATGGTGACCCGTGATGGCGGGTGGCGGAGGCGACGGTGACGCAAGAAGGTAGACGGAGGCGGGAGGTAGGGGACGGTCGCCCTCCAGTCCAGTCCTTATAAAGATACATTTGCTTTCACGATGATGGCGTGCCGTCGAGCTCGGCATCCCCGACGCCGTCCACCGCCGCGGTGGCTCCGCCACGGTCCCGACCTCGTCGCGGAGCTCTCCCTGCCGCCCTCCAGGGCGCCCTACCTGTGCCGCCTCATGAGGCTGCTCGTGCACGCCGGTTTCTTCGACGACGCGGCCGCCGTAGGGGCTGAGACCTACGGGTTCACCCCGCTCTCGCGCCTCCTCGTCTCCGCGCCCGGCGCGGGGCAGGGCCTCTCGCCGTTCGCGCTCGCCATGCTGCACCCGGTCATAGTCTCACCGTCCATGTCGCTGGCCTCCTGGTTCTGCGCGGCCGACGACAGCGCGTGACGTTCGCGGCCGCGCACGGCGCAAGCTCTGGGCGGTGGCCAAGGACGACCCGGATTTCGGCGCGGCGTTCAACGACGCCATGGCGTGCGACGGCCGCTTCGTGATGGACGTGCTCGTGCGCGGACACGGACGCGACCTGCTCCGGGAGCTCACCTCTCTGGTGGACGTCGGCGGCGGGTCCGGCGGCGCCCCAAAGGCCATCGCCGACGCGTTCCCTCACGTCAAGTGCAGCGTCCTGGAGCTGCCGCACGTCGCCGAGAGCGTCCGTGGAGTTCGTCGCCGGGGACATGTTCTTGCACGTCCCTAAGGCCGACGCCATCCTCCTCAAGGTCAGGCGCCTTCTTCGATCCTAGCTTCCCCGTATGCACACTGCATAGGAACTTAACCGAGCAATGATGTTGCGGTTGATTTGGGCTTTCCTCGCAGTAGATTTTACACGGGTGGCGGGGACGAGGAGTGCGTGCGGATACTGTGGCGGTGCAGGGAGGCGGTCCCGGCGAGGGATGCCGGCGGCAGGGCGATCGTGATGGACCTGGTGGTGGGGTCGAGCCCGGCGGACACGAGGGCCACGGAGATGCAGCTGCTGTGGGACGTGATGATGATGGGGGTGGTAGGGAGCCCCGAGCGGGCCGAGCGCGAGTGGCGCACGATATTCGACGAAGCGGGCTTCAGCGGCTACAAGATCCTGTTCGTCCTCGGGATCCGGTCAGTGATCGAGGTGTATCCTTCGATTTCCTCCGTCTCTGGTATATTCCGGTGTGCTCACTGTCCGCATTGGCGCACAACATGGGAGGTGTCTATGATGGAATTTTCTTCTTTTTGCGAATACATGATGGAAATTTTACCCATTAGACGGATCTCTTGCCATATCACAAAAGATGACTTGGACTTAAGAAAAAATCAAGCGTCTTACAGACAGCAAAACCAAATTATGATGTCGTTACTATCACACAAATGTATCCATCCACATACTGCATGTCTCCATTGTGTAACTCCATCGGCACAACAACGACTAGATTTATGATTGACAATTCGCTTGCATTCCTACAAAGAACAGGATTTACCAAGCGATGAATCAAACATCCAAAGGTAAAGAACGATATAGGTCCTTTAGAAACATAACATAAACAACATCACTGATACAATCACGACCGAGGAGACTGCAGCCAGGGTTCGTGATACAGCTACAGAAGCAGTATAGATGAACTTCTGAAAATACATGGTACATATATAGGGTACATTAACGCTGATGCCACAGTCCATTGATCACTGCCTTTCCAATGACTCTGAAGCCGCAAGCAAGGTACATGTAGGATTCGATAAAGGAAATTCACTCGAGGTACAGCTACAGAAGCAATCTTGGATTGGTTCCCAGGCATGAGACTAGAACGACATCATCAGGACACGGTGACACAAGAAAATGCTAATTATACCTGGGTGAGGCATGGAGTGGCTGTTGCATCCACATACATATTCACCAAATATCCCTTGAACACTGATTAGCTTCTGCATTATCGAGTACTGGGGAAGTACTCAGATCATACTGAAGTAGCATCATATTCCTAGAGGAGCAGCACAGAGAGCGTGAAGAGCACCGGGAGTAGAGCGGTTGTGTCCAAACAACTCTAGCACCCGTGGATTTTGGCAATCAGTTTCATGATTCCCATCCTTGACACCATGATCTTCTGTTGGCAAAATCTTCTCAGTTAAGGAAAACCCAAAAAGCATGCAACTAGTTCTGCCAACCTTCCTTCCATCAGGCCCAAGCTTAGCAGCATCTCCACGTGTTGAACCCTTTCCAGTACCAAATGGGTCAGGCTGGCTGCCATTTGCATCTTTGTTGTTGTTCTTGCTTGCCAATCCGAGCTGCGGAACCACTGTGGGCGAGGGAGAAGGAACTTCTGCTTGTGCCAAAGTAGATCGGGAGAGAGAATATCCTTGAGTTGCAGATGATAACCAACTCATGGCAGATGGGGTACGCATATAATTGTACAAGGCACATCTGTCTTTTGCTGAACATGCATCAGACACCATTCCTTGGAACAGAGGAACTGTTTGAGAATTTTCTTGACCTTGCAAGACCGTCGGGGATCCAACAGATTCACCGAAGCTTACAGATTGGTAGGTAAAACCGGAGTTCCGCGGTGGAAGTCTGCTTGTTGGGCCACTCAACATGCACCTTTGTGTATCAGTAAGGAATCTCCTACCATCAGAACACTTGAATTTTGTGGCATCAGCTGACTGAGGTGAACATGTAACACGATGAGTTCCGGAACCCATCAATTCTTGACCTTGCAAGACCCTGGGGAGCTTGTCAGTTCCCAAGGAGTCCGGACGACCATTTCCATCTACAATATTTAATGGGAGAGTCAATGAGCATACAGTTAAAGAACAGTAGAATACCAAACATACGTAGTTATATGCGGAGATCAGCTTTGAGATGTGGGAAGTAGAGACTTACACAGAGTTGGAACGTCCAAAATGCCCTGAGGGCACAGCTTAGTTCGTTTAGAACTGGATACTGACAGAGACTGAGGAATGGAGACTGAACCACCAACTATCTCGATCTCCCATGGAGATACTCTATTTTGGCTATTACAGTCAGTGCCATCCTCCCATCTTACCTGTACAAAAAGGCACATTTCAATTTGCAGATATCAGCGAACCTGTGTGTCATAGATTCATTCTAAATAAAAAGGCACAACTTGTTATGCATCTTCAACGACTCTCCATCTAGAGCAAATGAAAAGAACATAGTTGACTTTTTGTTTCCCAAGAAAAACAAGTCAACTATTATCAATTCATTGCTAAACGGAAGACATTTTCACTACACTTTGTTTAATAAATACTCCAATCCAAAAGGTTTAAATCTTAAAAATTGCATTTCTAGCTGTTAGGCACCACTACACTTTGTTTAATAAATACTCCAATCCAAAGGGTTTAAATCTTAAAAATTGCATTCTAGCTGTTAGGCCCTGTGGTACTAACACCCCATATTGGTACAATGGATTGGCGAATCCCCTCACAAAATGTGCGCCTTATTTTAGCAAGTATGAATAAGCCTGCATGTGAGGGTGCATTTTGGTCTTAGCACAGTGCAAGCACTTCCAACTTTTCAAGCCCCACTAGGAATATTTTAAGATACCCAACATAACAGGCCCAGAAGAAATATAGTTTCTAAAAGCTTGCAGCGCAGCCAGGACCCAGGAGATAATGGGGTTCGGACTTAAACAGCTTAAACACTTAATACAATCAGCTGAAATGCATACCAGCAGGCTTCTCCATTTTGAGCCGGGCCACCTAATGGGGTCTACTTCATTAACACCTGCAATCATTCCAGAGCGCCTACACAACAGGAAGCAAAACAGGAAGTAAAACTCAGTACATTGTAGAAAACTAAATGTTTGTTGAGTTGAAAGGGACGTACCTCTCATTAACATCTTCACTCCCGTACTGAATCTTAAACCTCATTCCAATACAACATGGATGATTCAAGCTCTTCAGGAACTTCCAATACGGAACAATAAATTCGGATGCAGCAGCCCTAGAGTCCAAGAATACGATTCAAATCTGTAAGACTATATTTTATGCTCCCCCAACCCAAAGAGAATATTTTTTATGGTTTTTAATTAACAACTTTGGCTCATCACTTTTGTTGTTACGTATGAGCAAAAATATAATATGATAGAAAGTTTTCTTTGACGAAGAATCTGTCTGTTTTTTATTGTGCCCAATCTCAAGACTTACAAATATATGCAGGCTTGTATCGTAGTGCTAGTTTTAATGAACGTCAATCGCCTTGCCAGCATCATAATGTATCATCCAGTATCATATGTCCAATATTGGGGCAACCTTATACTACATAAAAATGAAAACTATATGCTTTAGGTAACAAACCTTGGATTGTAAGAGATGTGAAAAACACTTCTATGTTTCAAGGAATTAGCCACAGTAGACAGTGTGTGTATCTTTGAGCTGTTGCTACTGAAAGCTTTGAAAAGTGCCTCATTTTTAAGCTGAATGGCTCTCCTTACACCAAGTTTTAGTTCACCATCATCACCTCTACAAAGGGAAAAAAACTGTGAGTAAAAAAATAAGAACACAAAACTGTTAACTTCACATTGTTCATATGCTTACCGGAGAAATAACACTGCATCCCCTGAGACAAATTTCTTTTTATTGACAAACGAACTCCATCCAGTTGTTAAAAGATGCCTACGTGGTTGACCTAGAAAAAGGAACATCTCATAACATCATGTGTGATACCCTGCTCCAACACTTGCTAGGGCTACAAGATAATTGATATCATTTCCCTCAAATCAGAATGGATTATTGAGTCTTTTTACGAAATATAATAACAGAGAAGCTTGTGCAATTTAAAAGATAATATTTTTGTAAGGAAATGGTGTTAGTGAATTTCCAGTGCACATACAACGTCCGAGATATGTAATAGCATAATAAAACTCATAACAAAATACTATAAGCTGCAAATGCATAATCCTATTCATATCAGTAAAGTTTGGGCAATACAAACCCTACTCACGAAGCATAGGAAGATATTGGGAAAGGTTACCAAGGAAGCTTATGCCAGTTGATCAAAAGACTAAACAAACAGAAAAATAAAAAACAAGAAAAATGCTACACATACAGAAAAAACTACTTCTGAGTTGACAATGGAAATTTCAAAGAGTTGAAGCTGCATCTTCCACATTTAATAATGTTGACTAAATAGTCATATTTGTAGTACGCATGTGTCTTTGAAAGCTAAAATGCAGTTACAGAGCTTTTAGCACTGGACTTCTTTTGCATATGAAATATATAAGTACATGCAATTGTGAAGCATAATTTCCATATATAAGTGTCAAGTGAAATATTTGCTAGCAACAGAATAAGTACATACTATAAAAAGGGCATTGCAAACTCCTGACCAAGTACTACATCAGCACTGATCTCACCTCTATAAATATGGCGGAACCTCCACTTCGCTCCATGCAAATCCTTGGCAACAAGCTCTTGGGAAGGCCTAATCTGCTGGTAGTCCTAAGAAGGAACAAAGCAATCAAAGTGGTTAGAATTGCAACACACGCCAAGGAGTAATTTCAAGAGCCAAATGTCTGAATGACCCAATAAAATTTCCAAACTTTCTCACCAGCGGAGGGAAGCAGTCCTCGGCAGCACGGCGAGGAACAGAGAACCCTCCGTGCGTACTTGTGTCAGAGGCAGTGAGTGTCTTGCAGAACATATGCAGCATCCGCGACTTCCTTTCCTCATCGCCATCCTCCCCTTCAATTCTACCAACTCGCAGGTTTCGCTCAAACACCTGAACCAACCAAAAATGTTCAGTTTTGATGCATACAAGTATACATGTCCAAAGGAACAGTCAACAGCTCAACTTCACACACAAAAGGTGTTTTTTCTTGCCTTTTCCAGAATAGAACAAGCAAAAACCCAGAAATTTTCCGTCTGTCATTAATAACGAGGTTGACAAATTACACCCCGAAGTGATCAATCGGGTACCATAATATGCATAGGCATGCTAAATGAAGCCACATTGTACGAAGGAAGGTTCTTTGTATACTCAGACGCATGCGGTAAATCTAGCGAGCCCAAACGAAGTAGCTAGATAAGGCAAGAAATGACTAAAAATGTCTAGTTTACACATCTAAATAAAATACAAGTGCTCACACGCACAATACACAGCATGCTTACGACATGCCGAAACCTGAAAACGAACCAATCAGCCACACATTTCAGAGCCCAAAAATCCCATCCAATCATGGGAGCATATGAACCCAACCAAGTGATTTAAGCAGCGTTTTACCTCGCCCTCCGCTACCAGAGCCAGCCGCGCGTACACCTCGTCCGTCGCCGGATCCGCCTGCACAGAGGCATGCGACCCCAATCACCAAATCAAGTTGTACACACCAATATATATATGGCCAGAAACCAGAAAACGCCCAATGGCATGAGCACAGTGCTCTCCACTCACGCATAGCTCGACGTCCGCAACGCGGCACACCACGTGCGGCGGCAGGGCCACCCCCACCTCCCCTCCGCCACCGCCAGCCGCCGCGAGGTGCGCCTGCGGCAGGTACACGACCGCGCTTCCTCGCCGTGGCAGCGCCACCACCGGCCCCGCGCACGCGTGCCACAGCTCCCGGCACACCGCCGGAGGAGGCGCGCACTCCTCCTCGTCCACCGTGTTGAGATCGATGCCCATGGCGCCCACACGCTGACCCACCGACTAGGGTCAAGCCTCGTTTTTTGCCCCCCTTTTCGGACAAGGGGGCGGTTAAAAGACGGAGGGAATCAACCGCGGCCGCGAATAGGATGTGAGAGCAGGAGGATCCCCATTATTAATGCCTCCGAGGGCGTCGCTCTCCAGCCATCTCCTTCTTCTTAGCCCCCCATGCCTCTCTCTGCCCCTGCCTCCCTGCGACGGCGATCGCTTCCTCCCGTCTCCTCGGCTGCCGTGCGCGCAAACAAGGTCGCTGTTGCTGCTGCTGCCGCGTCGCTGTGGGTTGCCTGCGACGCCCACGGCTTTATGACGCGGGAGTGGTGGTGGTGGTGCGATGCCTTGCACAGTTTCGTGAGCCGTGAGGCCGAGGCGCGGGTGCGGGAGAGAGGCGCGGGGGCGACGGAGATTGGACGGGGATTTTTCGCCTTTCGCCATGGGCGGTGGGTTCTTTTAAGACTAGTGGCACGGCGCTGTAGGCTGTACCCGCTCTGCTGCCCGTTTACTGGGTACTGTTCGCGGCCGCAGCAGCTGCTGCCGCTTTAGGGGCCACTGTTCCCCCACCAGGAGGCCACCGCCAGCGCCTCGAGTAAAGAGCACACAGTACCGCCCGACCGTCACACTTGTTCTCAGCGGTAAAAGAAAACTTCCGTTCATCCCACCTTTTGATGGATTCGGGATGCTGAGGTTTCTGCCTTGATTTTGAACTAAATTTCAAGTCGATCGGGTAGGAACATGCTATGTATCTTTCTTCGCTTGATTGGCTTATTTCCAACTGACTTATGAGCAAGGGCGTCCTCGGTTTCCGGCCCAAATAACAGTACCGAAATTTGCCTAGCCCAATTTTGACCAATATTTCGAGCGTTTAAATTTTGGGTAAATTTGGCACGAAAATGCATATGACGTAAACAGTGTGGCAGATCGTACGGTAACCAACCAAGCAGTGGCCGAATTCGTACACAAATACAGCCAGATTTTGGTAGGATTAGTTTGGTGGCAGAGCAAACAGAGTTTTTCGCCGTAGGGTATTGTGATCGTGGGTGCATACATGTGGCTACGTGCATTATGTAGGGCGGCTGTAGAGGGCGTTATGGCTCTGGGTCGGGTACGAGAAGTGTTCCTATCTTGCCGCTGTCGCACACGTATTAATGGCTATATGTATCGCCGATCCCCTTCAATGCTAAGTGGTCGGCGGATCTGACTGACTCTGTTGCAATCGATAACCGATAAGTACGCAGTGATTACTCGATTCTGAGCTCTGGGCTGCCTCTCGGTCACACCCACTGCGACACTGCCTGCCTGTTCCATCTCCGTGAAGAAGACAGGGATCAGCTGTAACAACTGGAACCCGGTCCGTCTACCTCGAGGCAACGAAAGCAGTGTGCCAGTGCGCGGCGCAGTCAAACTGGAACAAGCCGTGGCATTGCCGTTTTACTGCTCATGCTATTACTACTTACTAACGCCGTCCTTCCGTGATCAAGCAGGCTCCTACGCTTTATCCACATCGACATTTAGCATGCATAGTATTGCATGCAGCAGCAAAGCTCTAGCAACAACGGAACATCGGTACGGGAATCCAACACGTTTTCATTGCATCACCAACGGACCTAGCTACGTGACATTTGATGCGTTTGCCGATGCACCCAGTGACGACACACATATCTGCGTGCCCGAGAGAGCCTCGTACGTGCGGTAAAAGAAAATAATTACCTGTGCTCGCTCAGGCTGGCCGAGCCAGTAAAATCAAAGCAGCAGAGGAGCGAGCCACCAGGCATGGGAGCAGCCGCACAACGTCCCGTGTCTTGGCTGCTTTACCCACCGCTTTTTTCACCATTTATCATCGGTCGTGCCGTGCGGGCCATGGCCGCTCCTGCCGCGGCAGCAGCTATCCCGGGGGGCATCTCGAATCTCTCGTGCACGGGCTCACGTCGTCCTCTTCGGGTGGTCTCTGGCTCCCTGCCTCTCTCCCTCCTCGCTTTGCTCGTCTTTTGAAACGTGAGAGCCACGCAGAGGCAGGGGAGCAGAGGCGGGCGGGGCGGCCTTCGCCGTTTGCAGCGAGTGAGAGCTCGCTTCGCTTCGCTGCTGTGCCTTTCTTTCCGTGGCACGCCGGGTGACAAGACGTAGAGCCCTTCTGCTTTCGCGGGGACCCGGCAGGTCGTGGACTTTTTCCGGTCGTATTCGGCTTGCGGCGTCGTCTCGGCTCGGCAGTGTCTGTCCCGGCCGCGCGCATCTGGCCCTCTTTCTTTGGATCCGTTTGGGTATCAAGTTTCGCGTACGTCTGGGTGGACCTGTTTGTCTTGGATTAGGAGGATCGACTGGCGACCTCACGTGCAAATAGTGGAGTAGTACTTCTCCAGTCTCCTTTTCTACAGTTTTGAGATGGCAGGATGAGCTGACACTTTGAGAGAGCGCTAGCGGCATGGCCATGTATTATTGGTGGGCAAATTCGTATGTGACCATCTCTTGCCGATCTAACGATTTGCTAGATAGAATTTTACTTGCAGAGAAAAAATGATATAGTATGGGATTTCTAGATAAAAAGTAAAGAGCTTGTCCCAAATTGTGAAGGTACGCAGCTACATGCCCTTTGCCATGTGCCGTTGAAGATTCTTCAAATTGTGTGACATGAATCCTGTCTGGTCTTTTTGTCCTGTTGTGGTTTTGGTTTTGCAAACAGGATCGCTGCCCTTTTGTGATTTAAAATTTTCCGAAAACCGACGAGTGATTTGTTTCTGCGGAATTAGTACTGCTGTAATTTGGGATAGTCTTCCATAAATACCATAAATACGGTATGTTTATTTTGTTCAGAATATGGAAGCTAGTAGGACCCCGGCTTCTACATTCATCGATACATACAGTTATAATTAACTTTTATTACCAACATGCATACGCTATGTTCATGCCATATCTTCTTCTCTTATGGCTTATTGGAGCGCAAGGACACGATAGGATATGAGCGAACCGGACTATAGCCCTATAGGGAAGACTGATAGAGCACATTCGTCAGGAACCCTAGCCGTCGAAGGACCTCTATCGTTCCAATCCGCATTCTGCTGGTGTGAGTAGGTGAGGGATCCTTTATCCACATGAGTATTTTTAGATTGTCTAATATCACATGTGTATTTTTCTTTCTAGATCGTTATTTCTAGTTTTTTTTGTTTTTATCCCTAGAGTTCTATGTGGGATAATCTGAGGCCTTGTTTGGTTCACAGGATTTGTACAGGGTTTTCAAAGGATTCAATTCCATAGGAAAATTTCCTGTGATGCTTGTTTGGTTTGTAGGAATGAAAACTACAGGATTTTTTCCTCTGGATCAATTCATGTGTAATTTCATAGGAATATTTCCATTGGATTGTACCTCATGGAAAAAATCCTGGCAGGAAACGGACGCATCGCATGCGTCGGGTCGCGCCAAAACGCACCGCTTCCGTCCGAGCAAAACATCCAAGCAAAACCATCTTGTCCCGTTCCCCTTTCCATCGTCCTCTGCTCCAGCGATTGCGCGACATCCCAGCCCTAATCTCACAGCAGGTATGTCTCCGTTCCACCCTGGGGCCTCATTTACTTCGCCCCCATCCGCCCCCTGCCCTCGCACGGCTCGTTCGGCCCCATCCGCACCCTGGCCTCAGACGGCTCCCCTAGGTTTGCCCCCATCCAGCGACGTTGTTTGCGCGCGCGGCAGCCGAGGAGGGAGCGCGCGGTCGCCGTCGCAGGGGAAGGGAAAGGGAGAACCGAGGGGCGCGCGCGGCAGCCGAGGAGGGAGCGCGCGGTCGCCGTCGCAGGGGAAGGGAAGGGGAGAACCGAGGGGCGACCGAAGCGGAGCTATGGGCATCGATCTCCTTACGGTGGAAGAGGAGGACGGTGCGCGGCCGCCGCCGCCGCCTCCTCCGGTGCTGTGCCGGCAGCTGTCGCACGCGTGCGCGGGGCCCGTGGTGTCGCCGCCGCGGCGGGGCAACGTCTACCTGCCGCAGGCGCACCTCGCGGCGGCCGGCAGGGGACGGGAGGGTCGGCGTGGCCCTGCCCCCGCACGTGGTGTGCCGCGTTGCAGTATTGCTTATGAGTGCTTTCGATTTGGGGTAGTTAAGTGCACGATTGTGTGTTCTCTAAAAGAAGACCTAGAGATTTGCTTGTTTGCTTTGCTTTGCTCTAATTATAATCCCTATTTCTGTGGTGTTTGATTCAAGTCCATCAGCAAGAATGTACTTGTTTGCTTTGCTCTAATTATAATCCCTATTTCTGTGGTGTGCTTTGCAAAATGTTGCCGCACTATATATGGGAATTATTGTTGTATAAATGTCTCGCTCAGTCCATTTCTCCTGATTATCTGTTTAACCAATCGCTGAATTGCAGGCTTTGGTCTGTCCAGACTGATAAGGCCTTTCTCTTGTGTTTTCTCCAGGAAAATGTGAAGACTAAGCATCCTCAGTTGCTGTACGAGTCAAAGTTGTACGGGATACTGCAGGGTGGAAGTAATACATGTTCCTTATTTTGTGTTTGCTCATAAATTTAAGATATTCTTTTCCGTAGAGATGCCAACCTACATTCCTTTTGGCCTTGCAGCTGGGATTCCAAACGTCGATGAGAGTACGGCTGTTCTTTTGCTCCATCTCTCTCTCTCTTGTGATTTGTTGTTGTCCCCTGCATCTATGAGCTGCAAATACGTGACACAATTGCTTCTAAGTAACCCAATTAGATACATGGCTGATTACAAATACGTGACACAATTGCTTCTAAGTTTATACACATGTTTCAACTACTTTGGGATAAACAAAATCATGACAAGTTTGACTCAACTATTTCCCTCTACTACAGATGGCTGATCAACGGTTGATGGAGCGAAGAGTCCATTGTTCTCAACCAAGGCGGCATGTTGATACCGAAGCTGATGGTGTGACAGAAGGGTCTCATCAAGAAATAGGTATTGCTGTGATGTTATGCACCTAATATGTCACACGAAACTAATTATATCTTCTATGCTATTAGATACATCATATAAACATTAATGTTTCAATTTTAGGGATCTCAAAGTGTAATTCTAGAGCTAAATGGAGTCACGACATGAAGATGTTCCTAATTCGGCTCCTCAAAGATCATGATGTGCCAGGTTTGCGGACACAAAATGCTTGGAGCAAGGAAGCTTGGACAAATATTGTTTGTCGAATAAACCAAAAGTTCAATGTATCACTTACTGTTTCCCAAGTCAAACAGAAAGAGCAAGATCTGAAAAAAGAGTATCGAAGTGTGAAAGACTTGTTGGATGAAAGTGGGTTTGGATGGGATAGAGAGCGACATATGGTAGACGCACCGGATAATGTTTGGGATAGTTTCGCCGCTCGTAGAAACAGCAAGGACGCCCTCCAATGGCGAGACAAGACGTTCCCATATTATGAAGAACTGATCCCTCTTTATGAAGGTGAACATCACTTACTATTTTTTAGTTATTAACTCTTCTTTTCGTAGTGCTTAACTCTTCTTTTGTAACATACTATATGGTTGTACAATATGGAATTATATTCTGGATTGTTGTGATAAATTTTCTTTAAAGAAAGACATTATTCGACAGGTCGTTATGCTGAAGGGAAAACTCGTCATGGTATGGACCATTATGCTAGCAAGTCAAAGCATGCATCAATTCTGTCATCACATCCAACACAAACGACAGACATGTATCATTCACCATCACCTACTGTGCCAACCCAAAATGAGTCAGAGCTTCAATTTACGTTCGATGATGAAGTTGAGGAAGCCAATTTGGATTCTTTTCCACATTCATCTACTCCTATGCAACATACGCAGGCCCCATCAAGAGTTATGACGATATCTTCAGAGAAGCATGGAGCAAAGCGTGGGAAAACCAAGAAACGTGACCGTGACGATGGGTTCCATGAGCGATACCTAAAACTGAAGCAGGAAGAAATTGATCGGTTTGCTGCAATTGAGGAGAAGAAGCTTGATGATCCATGCAGCATTTCCAAGTGTATCACAACAATTGAAAAGTTACAAGGCTTGCAAGTACGTGATATTTTGATGGCATCAGATATCTTCAGAAGTAAGGAGAACAGAGAAATTTTCTTGTCCTTCTCTACAGATGAACTTCGGTTGGCTTGGATTAGAAGGGAGATTGCGCGCAGCCAAGATTAGGTATGGTTTATTGTTATGCACTTAGAATTGTGGTCATGGTAGTGAAGCTTTTATTCAGTATGTAGCAATACTTTTGGTTATTTGGTAGGTGCAAAATAGCTATTTTGGTAGTATTTAGATGGCAACACTTTTATTTTGGTAGCTTCATATCTAAGACTTATCATGTCAAGGTAGGGAACATAATTTGCATCAACATATAAAAGTTTCTCCTTTTTTCGTGTCAAGCTGCCACGGCTTAAACAAATCCTGTTCTTATTGTCCCTCTGAAATTATATTTTGACATGGCTACTGGTGCCTTTTATTTTATTTTTCTAGTTGCTGAAGTTGAAAGAATATTACTTTCAATTGTTTTTCTGACATCAATTCGAAATAGGTAAGTTTAGAATGCATGAAATACTGTCATTTCATTGAGACCCTGTACAAATAAATTGGTAGGGATATATTGCAACGTGCAATCCATCGAGGAATCAGCATCACTTTTTCAAAAAAAAGATAAAGCTTGTTTGCACATCCCATGCATTGGTTCAAAGTTGCGAAAGTTAGTTGTTTCCTCGTTTAATTACAACGAGAGAGCACAAGAACAACTTGTAGCTAATCGTCCACGTGTGAGATAGACCTACAATTAGTCACTGCAGCATGGTTTGAATTTAAAAGGCACCTAATGTGACGTGCAATAAGGGTACGTACCCTAGAATAATGTTTCGAGTACAAGAATGGTAATGGAACTTGCATCTCATATTACATTTGCTGAGCTCTATGTGATATGTATTGAACCCACATCTGATGTGCTATAGCATCTCTCTTTTGATTTCCGGCTTCTCTAGAGTAATTAAATGCGTGTATATCTTCATGATAGTTGTGGTCTCCATCTGGTACAACAACAATCCTTTCTGGATCAATGTCCAAAGGAGCAGTATTAGGCCAGGTCATATCTCCATTGTGCAGCCGTATAAAATTATGAATCACACAAGCAGCAACAGATATGTCAATCTGTTTGTGAACTGGATAATGTGAAGCAACTCTTAGTATAGGAAATCTATTTTTCAGTATACCAATAGTCCTCTCAACATGATTTCGAAGTTGTGCATGACGTAGGTTGAATAGTTCCTTATAATCTCTGGGCCTCTGACGAGCTCTTCCTTGTTCTTGTAAATGATATCTAGTACCACGATATGGAGTAAGAAATTGTGGTGTATTTGCATAGCCGGCATCTACAAGATAATATTTACCAGGAGGTACTTGAAAACCATGGTTTAGTGCATCTTGTAGAACCCTTGCATCTGAAGCCGACCCCTCCCAGCCAGCATGTACGTGTACGAACTTCAAATCAAAGTCGCAAGCAACCATAACGTTTTGTGAGAGTGTTTGCTTTCTGTTCCTATATGGTTCTTGCTGATGTGCTGGTAGTTTCAATGGAATGTGTGTTCCATCTACAGCACCAATGCAATCCTACATGGATAAAAGATATATGTGTAAGATATAACTTTTTCAATTAAGTTGATCATACTATGTTGAATGAATTTGCTGAAATTAAAATAGTATAGCATAGTACTCATACCATAAAAAAGGGATAAAATTTGGGTTTGCTCAAGATTGGATGCGGGTGCACAGAAGGTGGACGTATGTAGACACAAGCGAGTTGTGTAATGGCATCAAGCACTGCACTGAAATGTACACTTATTGTATATCCACTATGCTGAAACCAATCTTGCAATGTCTCATTAGTTGCATTCTTTGCTAATGCATACAACAGCATAGCGACTTGCTCTTCTACCGAGACGTCTCTTGCATCAGTGAGGAGTTGTTTCTCACGCAACTTGTGAACCAAAGCATGAAAAACTTCAACCTCCATTCGAAAGTTCCTTTTGCATAGTTTCTCATGCCCTGTTAAGATTTCATTTACGCGACACGCTCCTGAAAGTTTTGAAGTGTGCATATGTCTCCTACTTGATGAATTTCCACCTTCTATAGTAGGAAGAACAAAAAGAATGAACTCATCTTCGTTTTCTGATCTACGACGGTAGGTTGCCATGGTAAGCAAAAAGTGATGCTGAAAATTAATTGGATAAACCCAATGAGACATGAATGTATAGTGCAGGAAATATATTCTTAGGGGCTATGTTGGTGAGATGCTAATCTTTTTATAAAGCACAAGAGCACACATGTTATGTTGGTGAGAAGCTAACCTTTTTGTAAAGCACAAGAGCACAGAGGTTTGGAGATTGTTGTATGCAGCACTAGGAGAAATGGACTAGGGTCCTTGAGGGATGGCTCCAACGCCGGTGCTGATCTGCCCCATGCACTCTTTTTGCTCTGCTCTGCTTCAGTGCCCTGCTCCAACGCCGCCCAGCAGCAAGGTACGAGGCTCCCCTACCGTGCCCTCTATTTTTCTCTTCTCCTCCCCTCTCTTTTTCTCTCTTTTTCACAGGAGCACTCAGTGGTTTCCTAGTTGGGGCAGGGTGTGGCAAAGTGGTGTGAAATGAAAACAAGGTGATGAGTATGCATATATATGGATGGAGCTTGCTGCAGCCCAATGGCTTTGTGCTCACGTTGATTTTATAAAGCACAAGAGCACACATGTTATGTTGGTGAGAAGCTAACCTTTTTGTAAAGCACAAGAGCACAGAGGTTTGGAGATTGTTGTATGCAGCACTAGGAGAAATTGACTAGGGTCCTTGAGGGATGGCTCTAACGCCGGTGCTGGTCTGCCCCATGCACTCTTATTGCTCTGCTCTGCTCCAGTGCCCTGCTTCAACGCCGCCCAGCAGCAAGGTACGAGGCTCCCCTACCGTGCCCTCTATTTTTCTCTTCTCCTCCCCTCTCTTTTTCTCTCTTTTTCACAGGAGCACTCAGTGGTTTCCTAGTTGGGGCAGGGTGTGGCAAAGTGGTGTGAAATGAAAACAAGGTGATGAGTATGCATATATATGGATGGAGCTTGCTGCAGCCCAATGGCTTTGTGCTCACGTTGATTTGAGTAACGGCTAGCTGCAGAGTTCAAACTTGAAAAGAAATAATATTTTATAGTCACTTTTCCTGTGTCTTTCTCTATGGGTAACCAAACAAACTTGGAGATGCCTTAATATAACTTGTACGTTGTCTCTGATATGTAGGTGCTGGACGACTGCGTCGCACGTCCAGATCTATCAGTTAACTCGGCGAGGGGTTTGTTTATGTGCTTCCAGTAAGTGTGACACTCGCAGTGTTGAGCTCTGCTAGCTAGGCCATGTGAAGCTTTGAAAGGACACTGGAAGACTAATTAATTATGGGCATTAGCACGTACAGGTATTTACTGTGCCATCGTGAGCGCACGTCGAAGCTGGAGCAGATTCTGATGTGTGTGAGACGTCCATGAAGCTTATCTCCCTATCATCATCTGGTACAAGTTATTCTTCAAGATACAAGGTGATGAGTATGCATATACATGGATGGAGCTTGCTGCAGCCCAATGGCTTTGTGCTCACGTTGATTGGAGTAACGGCTAGTTGCAGAGTTTAAACTTGAAAAGAAATAATATTTTTTATGGTCACTTTTCCTGTGTCTTTCCTATGGGTAACCAAACAAACTTTTGTATCAGTTTCCTGTGTTTTGCAAATCCATAGGATTCAAGAGAATGTGGCACTCTAATCCTCTATTTTTCCTATTCCTATGTATCTAAATTCCTTTGAACCAAACAAGGCCTGATTTTATTTACTTGTGGGCGTTACTAAACGGACTCGCCTGGACAAAGATGGTGTCATTTAAACTGAAAACTGACACTATATTAGTTAGGTGCAAATTATAATATTTGATTTTCTTCCCACAAACAATACTGCCTATGCATCAACGGAGATCATCGACATGTTGCTGTCATCGACAATTAAGACCCTGTTGTGAGGTACAGTCGTAAGCAAGGAAAATAAAAAGGCCAAGCACATTCATCGACTCGTGAACTTAATGGTAGCATGGTATATGTTTTTACTGTTTATGTAGAAGCTAGATACTTAATTATGTACTTCGTCGTTCATTGAACTATCAATATAAATAAGATGATATTTTGGAAAAAAAATATATATAATAGAAAACGTTTTAATTGTTGTTGGAATCATGAGAAAACATGCATTTGGAATGGCCCTAGTAGTTGACCTAATTATTTTGAGCCAAAATACCTATAATTCTATTTTTTATTCTACTCTAAATCATAAGAAATTTGGACTAAATTACCTCGAAACATTACGTGAATATTAAAAAGTATATGTTGATCCCGTCCGAAAACTTTAGTGATTAACGCTTTCCATGTCCAATAAGGCCGGACGAAGTCATAACCATATATGGAGCCCATGAAATGACAAAAATAGCATTCAGGATTGTTACCGCAGGAATTATGGCCGGCTACTACTTGCATGCAAGCGGCGCGGCCCGCATGCATATCCCACATCTTAGTAAAGCTAGTGTTAATTTTGCGATCATTAGTACACTAATTGTAGGATTTTGCGAGATAAGTGGGCCGCCGCTTGCACCCTTACTATCGAGATAGTATAAGCCAGCCAGTTTATGTCGAACTTAAATTTCACTTTCTTCTTTGAAAATATGTAGTATCTTTATACGTACATGAACAAAGCTGTCCTAAGTACACCAAAGAAGCTCAAAACAGTATAATTACGTCAATGTCTGGGTTGACGCCACGTCTTCTGTTATTTTACTTACCAGTCAAATTGAAGCTTGCGTTCAAACGTTGAAGGAATTTTATCGGTATCCGCTGGGAACCGGTAGAAAACCTCTGGGAACCAGGCCGGAAATTGAACCCTGATCCAGATGGGCTCATAGGAATAGCCCTCGAGTCCTTGAGCTATAGCATAGGAGCATGGGACTAGGGAGTGAGGAGGGAGCCTGTATTCACAGTACAGTTTCGTTTCTGGCTGGACTGACAAGAGAATTGGTTACCGGTCCACAAGACCACAATGACCTACCACAAATGCATGGGCATGGCCGATATAAAGCAAACGCACAGATTATTGTGCCTCATTCTTCAGGAACCTTACGTGCACTAGTTCACGTCCGTTCCCAACAGTTTACGGAGAACCGAACATTTTAGATCTTCCCTGCTTCGCTTCGTGGAACTGAGTTGGGCTGAAACTTACATTGGCCTGGGCCGAAATCGGCGAAGTTGTCCCGGCTGCCGGTGCGGCTGACATGGGTTATACTAGTCTGGATTCACATTTAAGTCTAGCAAACTGTTATTCTTTCCATTATGGTTATCCTCCGGTTCCCGATTAAAACATGCGATGCAGCCAAACATACGAGTACGGTGTGGTGGTACAATTTTTTACAAACCGGATGAACCAACTTCAGATTTTACTTACAAGTTACAACCAACACTGGAGTAGTACACTACTCTCCCTATCACGTGACAACATCACGGTTAAGGACGTGTTGAATGATCATGTCGAACGGGAGATATTTAAAAACTCACGCTGCCAAAATGCTCAGGGCCAAACTTCATCGCTTGCATGATCCCTGTTGGTAGCTCATGACTTCCATCAATGCGAGACTTACGCCTATGTCTCCTGACTCCTGGATCTCACACGCAGCGTGCACCAATTCTCCCATCACGCTCACTGCGCCATGCCCCCGCGCACTCTCCCCCCGCGATCCCCGCATCATCACACGGCCTTTTCAATCTACCCGGTGTGATAATTATAATTTTGCCTTTCTGTTCTCCTTTCTTTTTATAGCTAGCATTGTTTAGCTAGCATTGTTTTCCTACAAAAACGGTCCAATTGTCCCACACTGCTAGTGGTCACATATCGGCACGGCTATATATAAGTGAGCTCGCTCGCACGGAAACAAACACGGCACGAGCTGCAACGTTGCGTTTGTACTACTGCTAGTAGGCTGGTGTCTAGCTACCACCGACACTTTCGCTATGGATTTCTCTGCTCAGCACCTCTTCCTTTTCGCCTTCGCGTTCCTCGGCGCCATTGCGGCGCCCCGCGTGGATGCGTGGGGCGGCCGCCTCTTCTTCAGCAAGATGACGCGCCCCGAAGCCGTCGAGCCCGACAACAAGGCGGTGGCCACCACGGCCACCGTGGTGCCGGAAGCGTCTGATCCCAACGGCGCACCGGCATTCTCCCGGCCGTCCAGCGGCAGCAACCGCGGGTACGGCCTCTATGGCCGCCCGGAGGAGAACTACCCGCCGGCCTACTTCCGCCGCGGCGTGCACCGCGACGCCGAGAAGCTGACCACCACCACCAACGTGCCGGCGGCGCACGAGGAGGCCACGGTCCCGGTGGAAGAATCCTCTGGCGAGGAGGGCGGCGAGCCGTCGTCGTTCCCCGAGGACGGCAGCGGCTGGGGGCGGCCGCTGTCGTACGCGCGCACGCGCGGCAGGCACCACGGGATGAGCGACACGAGGCTGTACCAGAACGGGCGGTACTACTACAACGTGGACACCGACAAGTACGGCTACGGATACGAGTCCAACCCGGTGCGGACGCTCCCGGCTGAGGAGAACGGCTCCGGGTACGGCCGCGCCGGCGGCGAGCGGCGGCCGGGGAGGTATGGCAATGCGGCCGGCCGGTACGAGTACGGGAACGGCAACGAGTTCGGTAATGGGGTGGTGGAGAAGCAGAACAACGGCTTCGAGGAAAACCAGAACGAGCAGTACATTCCATGATTGAGACGATGCATGTGTTTCTGCCTGTAATCACCATATTATGCCATATATTGCTAATTAAGAGACAGTACTTGCATGCACTGCCTTGTGTGCTGCAAGTACGTACGTCGTCGTTTTACTACTTAAGGTGGAGCTAGCTGCCAATGTGCACGCGTACGTGGGCTCCTTATGGAATGGTGATGGAACGTATGAATAACTTGTGTGAGTAACGGAATATCTGCTGTTATTAACAAATGTTTTATCATCGCTTTTCTACCTTACAACGTTCATTTTGTCGGTGCATGGCTCCAATTCGTACGCTGCAATAGAAAAGAGGACAAATTAAGCCTCATCCGGAAAGGCATGATTGATTAGTCGCACGTTTGTCGTGTCTGTGTTTTGCCGGGTTTAAGATTCCATTTAGGACGAACATTCGGGTCTTTTTATCTCGAGGGCACCTTGGTGGAGTTAATTTGCTTTCTTCACGTACTGTCGATGCATGATGGACCATAACCAGTGGCGCGCAATAATTTCAGCTGACAGATTGCATCAACATGTAGGCCGGCCATAATTTGACCTATTAGGTGCATGGCGAAACTGCTGGTTGCTTGCATTGGATCCTGCTTGCTGGTGACACCAAACAACGACCAGGAGGACATCAATCAGGCCATGACCGTGTACCTACAGCTAGAGAGTACTGTACCGCTTTATTCGTTACAACAAACCATTCGGCTCATTAAACACACCACAAAAGCACAGTGCCTTTTTGTTTGGAAGTTGACAGGCATTGAACCGCACAGGCACGGCCACTGCCATGTTAGAGCATCCGCAGCAGGTTCTCTAAATCTCGTTCTCTATATCCCTATACAGGGAGCTTCTCTAAAAAATTCCTTCTCTATATCCCTTCACGCTCCAGTAGGTTCTTCAAATCTTAATCCCTATATCCCACAATTCTATATTTTATTGATATTCTATAACTACCACAATTTTTTCAATAGCTATTTTTTACAACAGATATATTTTGAACGGCGGTTTATCCGAATAGGTATAATTTCGAACGGCTAATTCCCAACGGCTATTTTTTCAAACGGCTAATTCCCAACGGCTATTTAGAATTCTTGATATATTGTATATTCAAATAACTCTGTTACAATTACAATTGTCCGAAAATGGACTTTACAAATGATTTAAATGATACAAGATATATATGTTACAAAGAAAAAAAAGAGAAAGACAAAATCCTATCTAATGCTAATCTTCATCCTCACTCTTCTCCTTGACTTTTCTGCATTTTCAAATTCTTCAGCCTACACACAAATAAGAGAAATACTCCAAAAAGAAAAAAAAGGAATTGTTGGTCAAGATTAAAATGTTGCATTTCTTTTTGAAATGCAATTGTTTTAGGAGGCTAGTTTTATGAATCTAGAGAACTGGTTCTGGATTCAAGTGAGTTAATTTGACTTAGGAATTTAATTCCAATTAGGCAATGGACATCGATTCTTAAAGGCAAAAGGCATTATTAGGCAACCAAGGCAACAAATAGATATCTGAATACGATTAGGCAACCAAGGCAACAAATAGATATCTGAATACGATTAGGCAACTAAGACAACAAATAGATATCTGAATACGATTAGGCAACCAAGGCAACAAGTTAAACTCCTTAAGTCAATTTTGTTTAAACTAACCTCCATTAGGCAGCCAATTTGTTTTAAAAAGAAGTTAAGGTCTGCTTTCAAGTGTTAATCCAGCAGGACCTAGGCATCTTAAAATGCTAAACATTTATAAATTTAGCAGGAACCGACATCCTTCAATAATAGGCAATATCCACAATTACCATCAACCAGTGCATATATATCTCTGAATCAGCTAGCATCAGTGCACAAGGGAGCCTAAAGCATGAGCACTAATCAATTCACACAAATCAGTCATATATATCTCAGAATCAGCAAGCATCAGTGCTAAAAGGTATACAACCAGCTAACCAGTGCATATATATCTCAGAATCAGCAAGCATCAGTGTTGAAATCTACACAACCAGCTAACCAGTGCATATATATCTCAGAATCAGCAAGCATCAGTGCTAAAAGGTACACAACCAGTTAATCAGTGCATATATATCTCAGAATCAGCAAGCATCAGTGCATGTACTACAGGTGGCTGCAAGTAAGCTTCAGAATTTGCAAGATGCTTATCAAGCTGAGAATTTGCAGGAGGCTAAAGCAAGTTGCCATTGATGGATTCATTGATTGAGCAAAGTATTGACAAGCAAAGTATAGTGTCAAATTGAGCAACAACTCAATCTTACTAACCAGTGGCAATATTTTCAAATTGAGGTAAAATTTTCAGCAGCCTACAAGTATAAACTCAACTACAACCATCAAATTGAACTGAACTGGTATCATGCAGATGGGAGGGGTGGGGAGAATTCGGGCACACTCACGTTGATTGCGGGGGGAGGGGAATCAGGGGCCGGGGGCCAGCGGGGGTCGCCGTCGGTCCTAGTACCAGTGTACCGGAGCTCAATCCACACGGCATCGCCCCTGCAGGGACGAGTGCGCCGTCCATCTGGTTGCAGAAGGCCACCGCGCCGTCGGTGTGGACCACCGGGATGTCGCTCTTGTCACACGCCTCCACGCCGGCCTCGATTCGGTGCACGAGGGAGCTCCCGGGCTCAAATCCGCCGGACGTCTGCGAGGCGGGGCCGAACGGGAGCCGGTCAAAGGTAGAGACGAGGAGGTTCGGACGGAGTCGGAGATGGGGGGGAGGCAGCCGTCGTGGAGATGGTAGGGAGGGGGTCTGCGGCCGGTGGCGGAGATGGGGGGGTAGCCGTGGCAGAGATGCGGGGGAGGGAGGTAGTCGTGGAGGGGATCTGCGCCGACGGGATCTGCACGACCGCGGACCACCGACGCGGACACCTCCACGAGCTTGCTGGGGGCCGGTGGCGGGGTGGACGGAGGGAGCAGAACGGGGAGAGGAGGAGCACATGAGGATGGCGGGGAGGAGGCCTCCGAGGCCGGCGGTTGCGATATGCGGAACGGAGATATTTGCTAGATCTGGGGACAGCTGAAACGCGTTTGAGGAACCGGATACGGTCCGGACTCAAATAGGGAACCTGCTAGGAGGTGATTTTTTACTGTTTAAGCTAAAAAATAGCTATAGGAAACGGTTACGGGAACCTGCTGTGGATGGTCTTAGGTTTGGCGCGGCGGTTGCTGTCGCTAGCCGCTCGTCTCGCCCAGATCGCCGGAATTTCGTGGATCACGACGCGTGGCATGGCCCTGCGGCCGAGACGCCCATGGGCCAGAGTGAGGACAGCCCAAATAGAAGGTCACTCGCACCTGGTTGTGAATGGACAGCCAACTAAACTGAAGCCGCGCGCACGGTTCATCGTCCAGCCCAGCGACCTGTAGGGTTTTAGCCTCTCTCCCCTCCCCTCCTCCTCCTGCCGAGCGCCACCGCACCACCCCTACACACGCCCCGCCGCAATGGCCGCCGCCGCGAGATCCTTCCTCCGATCCGGATCCGTCGCCTCCGCCTCCGCCTCCGCCTCCTCTCTCCGTGGCGCGGCCGCGAGAGCCTCCTCCCGCGCTGGGCCTGCTCCTCTCCCGAGGCGGCTCCCGGCCTCTGCTCCCCGCGTCCTCCTAAGGTACGGCCGGTGCTCCTGGTTTCTGGTTCTCTAGGAACGTTCGTTTTTCTTCGTTTGATATCTGCGTTTCGGCATCTGGAGGTCGCCGGTTGAGATGAGCAGCTTCTGCGTGGAGTCGCTGATGCCCATGCACAGCGCCACGGCGTCGGCGCTCATGACGTCGCTCCTCGCCGCCCCGACTCGCAGGGGTTTTGGCTGGCTCTCCGAAGGTGATTTGCCCTAATCTTACTGTTTCCGCAATGCTAGATGACTTCAGCTATGTAGCATATTTGTTTGTTGCTACGGACTAGTTATGAAGCATATTTGTTTGTTGCTATGGACTATAGATTAGATTAGTTTTAGACTGACCACAAGCGCATCGATCACTGTAACGTGGATAATTTTTTTCCTTAATAATCTGACTGACTTCTAGGTTGAGTATTGAATGGCACTAAGAATTTGATGTATGTAGTTGTATTCGTGCTTTCAAGCCTGCTGTATTATTTATTGGCGAGTAAACATAATGAGCCAATGAGTTGTTGCCTTGTTGTCTGCCCAGACAAGAATACTTATCCCCTTTTGCTTGTAAGTCATTCAAGCTCTGAGATTGTGTGAAACCTCAATCTAATTCTGCCCCTCCAGCACTAAAAATCTGGTTCAACTTGAACAAATATAAGTCCACATCGCTCTGAATAGGCAACCAAGTAATTCAGTAAAAGTTGCATACAATAGCAGTCTTCTGTACTTTGTATGTCTCCACTAAATGGGTTATCCCAGGCTTATCGTCCTTATATCATACAACCATTTGCCAGAACAAACATTCTTTTCACGGTTTTAATCCTTGTTTGTTGTTGAAGTCCTTGTTATCAACTCCTTTGGATCTTATTGTAAGAAAACAAACCACATAGCCACTTTTATTTTTGTCTTTCTTATGCAGAATACCCAACATTGACAGTTTTCTAGTTACATGAGCAGCTTGAAACATTTCAAATGGCAGTTATATTCTATATAGACATTTTTCTAGTTACAGAATACCCAGCATTGACCTACATTCTCATGCGGTTTCTTAGATTTTTGACATCATATTTGTAAAGTTTCTCAAGTGCACATTTCATAACCATCATGTAATTATATGGAGGGAGAGTATTGACAAACATTATGTAAATTTAATTAGTTTTGTCTACACAAAAATCAAAATATGATGATGAAATTTGTGATGTTGAAACCAATCTTATACTTCCACATGGTCCTTGTTGTAGGTCAAGACAAAACTAGATGAACATCAAGCCCCAAAAGGTGAATAAATCTTAAGGACTCACTAATAACTATTGATGGTTAGGGTCCTTCATTAATTTATGGCTCAGAAGGATTTGCGGAAAGAGGAGACCATTGCATATATTTAAAGGAATTACATCAAAGTTCATGTATGGGTCTGTTCATCCAATACATAAACATGTAACATCATATGAAAACATACCTTGTTTTCTCATGATAGTCCAGACAATGTATTGAGCTCCACCTTTTATTGTTTCTTCTAGTCTTGCAAAATGTGTTAGTCGGAAGTTGCCATGACGAAAAAAATTGGTGTCCCTGAACGAAAACTTTCCAAATAGCGACATTTTGAACATTTTGAGCGATCTACCATTACAGTTGTTGACCATTTGGCCATACCATTGACTATTTTGCTTTCCAGAAGTTTCCCTTTGGTTGACTGAAATTGTTTGCATATTTAGTATTTAAATAGAAGTTTCCCTTTGGTTGTTTGAAATTGTTTGTAAATTAGTTTTTAACTAGAATATTTTTCTTATAATTTGAATATGCACATAGCCATGAATTACAAAATTGATGCAAAAGGGTCACTGATTCTTCTGTATTGACCCAGCTGGCAATGATGACGTGTGACAATTTCTAGGTGGAATGTAGCAGATTATAATCTCCTCACCTCACATATACAGGTCTGGTCAGATTTTGAGGAGTATCCATGATAGCATATGTTTGTAGCTGTATTCTATCAATTTCTTTCCATTGTTTACACAAGAATGCAAGATGAAGATGCTGCTGACAAGATGCATTTTTTGCAACATCTCTGCTTTGACAAAGCATATCATTCTCTTGCATGTAGCAAATAAAGACAATACCCATGGCTGAGGAGATATTGGAACTTGGGTCATCCCCAGTCATCTTAAAGAAATTACATTTCCACCACGTTTCATTGAAAGTTTAATAATTGTTTTATTAGTATTGTTTCAAAAAATTAGGAGTTTTACTTTGCTTTCTATGAGAAAAAAAATCAGGGTCCTCGTTTCTTCTTTTATTTGAATAATGGTTAGGCTATTAATTAGTTTTTTTTTGAAAAAAAATATAAAATGATATTGGTTCTTCACAATCTTTTGCTTTACAATGCAAATCTACATCCTTAGTTTAATGTGGATAATTACTTATGATTATTGTCTGCAATAAAATCATACATGACTTTTCTTGTAGCTAAAAAATGTTTGTTTAACCCATTTTATATCTGTATAGGCTTGTGACTTGTGATTAGTGACGATGGAGGTTGTCTGGGATGAAGACACATGCTCTTTATTTTGACCATCTGTATTCTGTTTTATTATGCGAAGTGCGAAGTGAAATTTATGGACAGAGCAAACGTAGTTCTTGTAACTTTTATGACGTCAGTTGAAGAGTTGGACCTTAGATTGTTCGTTTATATTTGTAGATGGATGATTTCTTGTTGTCGGAGCCTGCTGTGATGGTAGCTGCTACGGACCTCCCTCGTTGAAATTGAACTACTTTTTGGTCAGCTTCTTGGTCTGTATTCTGAGATTTTGGTTTGTATAAGTGTCTACACGATTTTACCTGATCGTGGCAAGACTTACCCGTGGTTGTCTAACTGAATTAGGTGGAAATAATGTTCAATTGAAAGTTTTTGCTGCCACATGGTTTTGCTTCTAATGTTGTCGTCATGATATAACTTAGTCAAAAAATTCCACGGGTGCTCTAGAATCCAACCTCTGCAGTATCCGCTCCGGCTTATTCTGGGTTCTAATCGTCCTTTCACGCTGAATTAGCTGCTGGAGTTGTGCCGTTGCCGGTTCTGACCTTGTGGTGGCCGCATGGCTGCCACCTACCACGCAACAGCTCTCGAAATTCGACGTCATTGTGGTGGCCGTCGTGTGCTATTTCTGTGTATACAGTTCGGATGACAACCTGTATTTCAAAAGTTCTGCTGACAATCGCATCTCTGGTGGGTGATTTAACCAGCTTCACCATGATGCGATAACTGCAGCTGTCTAAGAATAATTCCAGGGGGGGTGGGTAAACACCTGGGCACTTATAATCTTGTATCAAACAATCCTGCTGATATGGACTGATGTAACACGAGAATATACACTGCCCCCAATATTTAAAATCAGAAACAAATGCGAACCATATTTCTCCTCAAATGCATCAGTCCTTTTAGGAGACCAAAGTGTACCAGCATATTAACTGCTCAGCACATCACATTTGTTCTTACAAACACAACGCCGCAGCAACTAACATTCATTCATAGATAGAAATGCTTGATAAGGAACTCGCAATAGTTCAAGCCAACAACTCCAAACTAAATTCAGAAGCTCCATCTTTCACATTCTTGCCAGCTCAACTAATAGAATTTGACCAACAGGCTTGAAATGCACTTCTTCTGATCAACAACGAAATCGATGTGATCTTCACTCTTCAACATTGACAAGTTCATACTCCACAAGTGAGAGGTTGTTGTCCACTTTTACATCGAAGCTTGCCGGTTCAGTGACTTCAATGCGGCCCCATTTGTCGACAGCAAGCCTCATTGATCCTTTAAACATATCAATCTTTGCATTGCGGATAATAACAGTGCTGTCAGCCTTCATCAAGTCAACTGTCAAAAGTTAGAGTCTTGTTAGATATTACCCAAGTAAAACCGTGTTCACTAAATCAATCAAGAAGATACTCATGCATTTATCATGAGCATAATTACACTGTGCCTCGACACGCATGCTTTGAGAATCAACAAATTTCAGTAAAATATCTAGAAGGAATAGGTTACACAAAGAATATGATTTTCCATGTATGTGTGAAGCATGCAAAGTGCATGCATTATGCTTATCGCCATACTCAACATAGAACTAGGTGTGAAAAAGTTCCAATGATGCGCATGTGCATAATACGGCAAAGCATATTAAGATTTGGGATTACAGCGTTATGTACAATCAGCTGTCTAATAATGATGCAACAATCTTGCAATCAGCTTAGGACAAAATGTGCTTGAAAGCCTATACTATCATGCATAGAATGAGTCTCATGACTCAAGGGCTTCCTGTCAAGGGGTGCTGCATTTTGGTAGACAGAACTTGCAAGAAGATATACCTATATAATACCAAAAACGAACAAAATGCAGTCAACAACAAGAACATTGTGATTCCACATGCACTTTCACAGAATATACAAGGAGAGCATTTGATAAGACTAAATTTCCAATAGGGCACCAACACCTTAAGTTCAGTATTACTTTTACCCCTTGGATACACCCTGGGACCAATTTGTACATTTTCACAATGCAATTCCAGGGATTAACATTTTCAGTTTTGCACGAAACAAGGACACAAAAAATGTGAAGACATATGATCCAATATACTCCATTTAAGCTCCCACTCTAGTTGTGCTATAAACCAATATATATCACATCAAAAACCAACATAATACCGTACATCAATGTACCAACCCAAGTATCCAACAATAAGCACACGACTTCAGCCAATCTCCCAAGTCAAAGGATTACTCGCAAGTAAACCCGCATGACGGCAAAGAGTAGATTATTGCACACAGAAAAGGGAGGCCAGATCGTACCCTGCTCGTTGCGGGCGGTGAAGAGGATGCAGCCGGTCTCGTCGCCGATGAGGCACTCGGCGATCCTTGTGGGCCTCGCCGCCGGGCTAGGGCCCGCGCCGGCGCGGGCCTTCTGGAGGACGGTCTTGGAGCTGAGCACCTTCGCGACGAGCGTGTGGCCGGTCGTGCCGGGCTTGAGCTGGTCCACCTTGACGAACACCGGCTTCCTTTTTGCCGCCGCCGCCGCCGCCGTAGCCATGGAGACCAAGACAGATAAGAATAGGATTATAGGAAGTTGGGGTGGGAGGGCCAAACCCTAGACGGGGATGGGGGAGAATTTAATATGGGAGGTTGCGAGGCTGCGAGGCTGTGATCGAGTCGAGGAGGCCACTAACGATGCGGAGGAGTTGTTAAATTAGGCGTCATCATTGGCCAATAGGATAGGTGGGTAATGGAAATGGCGTTATCCGTTTCTACTTTCCGAAAGAAAGATCAAAAGGTTCATCAGTCGCCCCGTCAGTGGGGAATATGGACTATCTTGCCGTGATTGACTATGCTATTAGCTGCCTCCCACTGAGAAATACCTCTTCCAGATGTTTCGCTCCAATGGTTTTTGTTCATTCTTCACAAAATATACTAACGTCCGGAGGTTGTTCGTCGACGTGGGAGCGGCAACACGAGACCACTAGAGTTATGGTGGAGATTCAGGTCTTTAAAATTTTGTTTGGTTTTTCTATTTGTTGTAGGGTTTGGTCTCTATTTTGTAGCGACGGTTATTTTTTCTATAATGTTTATTTTCCTAGACATAATCCAGATATGAAATATCTTTTTCCTTTTAGAAGAGCACTCCAAATATGAAATGCCCTTTTCCTTACAAAAAAAAAGGAGAAAGAAGAGCAATATCTCATGGTTAACTTTAAGATTGCATTAACCTTGTTATTACTCCACGTGGTGGTCTTGTACCTTTTTCGTGGTTCTTCCCCGTCTGAAACTAAAATTTAAAAGCTTTCAAATAAGAAAATATAACTAAAAATCCAAACTTTCGATTGAAGAGAATCAAGTATTGAATCATTCAAAAACTTTCAATTCATGAAATCTCAACTACATATAATAATAATAATAAATCAAATACCAGTGAGACGTTCGTGGTGGTGATGGCGGGACGCGTTGGCATGGATGAAGAAACGTGGATGAGATAAATGATGCAATGTCATCAATTTGCGAGCAATGAGAATCGAGCGAGGAAGATGACCTTAGGTCTACCACGTGTTTTTGTCACAGGTGTGTGTTTGTCGAGATTAGGCGTGTGTGGATAGCTTCATATGAGCATCAACATTTCTTAGCATCTAATTTAGAAGGGTTAACGTGAGCACATCAGTTTTCTCATAATATCAGATTTTTAGTTTTTTTTATCGGATGCAAAGGTGGTGTTGAATTCTTTGAACTTCGCTGTTTAGAATAGAAATTTGGAAAACGAAAAGCTTAGCATGGTGCTGAGCTGCTGCCCCCACATTGTTTAGCGTCAATGCCAACTAATTCCTCTTCTTTAGCCTCTACTTAGCTCCTTGCTCGGCTGATGTTTTGCACAAGACATATATATGGTACATTGAAGCGTGGCAAAGTCCATCTTGAAGTTTGCAAAAACCGTGTCACAGGACACGGAGCTTCATGTGATTGAGGTTATGACAAGAGAAAATGCAAGATCGTATCCTGCTGATATTGGGAGCACCTTTTGCCAAGCTATGGGCCACCATGTTGGTGCTCCTTGGAATCTTGTGAAGTTATGAACTGCAACGGTACCTGCAGGTTTTGGTCGAAAGAAACCAGTAAGTTCTGACGGATAACGCTATGTGGCGACGTTCGCCGGCTAAACGAACAAACTATCCGATAAACCCGCAATTTCTCCGCCGTGCGCGTGTCACGCATTTGTGTGCGCTCCCTCCAGCCTCCGTGCGGTTTTCAATGGTGCGATGCGCATGAATACCGGCCGCGTAGCCCAAGAGGTCTGAACGGGAGGCGCACCGCACAAAAATGCATTTTCGGTAGCGAAGCAACAGGGCAATCGAGCGCAGGACCCTGAGTGCGAATTTTGTGTACACAGTAACATTTGTATCCACTATTTTAAAATTTTCAAAATATATATTTTATTTTTAATAAAAATTTGAACAAATTCAGCCACGTACATAATGATATGAAGTTGCACCTATAAGTTTTGTTAACAAATATGATCATTTGTGACTTGTGAAAAAAATAAGAGAAGATAATATACAATAGTGAATAGTAGAGTCTGAAAAAACAACACATACTTATTTTTTCATATAGGTCATAAATGGTCATATTTCTTAACTAAAATTTACGGGTGCATAGTTCATTCCATTATGTATATATACAATTGTTCTTACATTTTTTTTAAAGTCTTTTAGTATGGTCAAAAGTGGGCAAATTCTAATAAATAGATATGCTCTTGCACCTTGATATTTTTCGCATGAGCTGCCGCTAGAACACAATGTTTAGCACCAGTTGGGCTAGTGGTCTTTGTTGGTCAATGCACGGAATCTAGACTCTTTGTTGAACTCCTGGTACATCTTTCATAACTCTAACACTAGGTGTTTGTTCTTTTACAGAGAAAAGAAAAGCAGCATTTGGCTTGCATCCAATAACAAATAAAAGAAAGTCTCAATAAAATCACATGTAAACCTCATGCAGGTTCTGGAAAAAAGTAACAAACAAAAAAAAAGAGTGGTTGCCCTTACCCGCAGGCAGCGACGAACAAGGACCTACAGAGAGTAGTGAGAGGAGGGAGGAGCATAGAGGAGATGACGGTGAGGGTGGACGCAATCACTTTCCAACTAAAACCAAGCACGAGTACAACATGTTCCTTTTTGACACACGCTCACATGTTAGTTTTAGGTGTGTGCATTGAACGGAGGTGTTTTGTTTATAAATAGACATAATTAAAAAAATATTTCAATGTTAGTCATTAGTTTATCTATACGTACTTATTAGGTTGTTTAGTAAACAACTATCATCATAGTATTGCTATAATTACCAACCTTTTCAGTATATAGTTCTCAAAGAAATTGACTATTGACATCTTTCTGCCATATTTTATGGTTTGGAAAAACAGGTGAATCATAATGCCTAGCTACAATCTAAGATTGGAGAGGGAGTAGTAAAAGCCTGTCTGAGAGATTGGTGAAACCTAAAATCTCGACATGATATATCTAAGAATGAGTAGTAGAGGACATGACAGTGGAGGAGGACGCAATCACTTCCTAGCCAAGCACGAGATGTTTCAGAACTTATTTATACCCCCACGTGTTCACGCGTTTATAACACTATTGCATAGTTATGAATATCATTAGCTAATGGCTACTAGGACATTATTGTATAATATGAACATGTGGTAACCGCATGTTATACAACCTAGTAGCTACATCAACACTACGGTGGTAATTATTTGTATACAACCTGGTTATTATGGGCATGTTTATTTCAATCCTACCCTTGCCACAACTAACATTAGGTAAAATGTGGCTTGCAACAGTAGTGTGGCTAATAAAATCATAACCACAAGTGTGACAAAAATTTGAGTCTATAACATGTTGATCATATGCATAATAAGGCATGGCAAACCACAACTATGACGCAAACCAAACACATATTTAAATTTTTTTAGCACGTTTAAGATTCGACATGGCAAATTATGGCTGAAAACCAAACAACCTCTATATCACCACTATGATGGTAACCTGTTAGGCTAGTAGGTATATCATCAGTCTGGTAATAACTGTTTACAGGATGACCTGATAATCGCACCACGATTGTGCCTGGTGAGCACGGACGCATGGGCGGGCAATGCGAACTTTTTTATAAATATTATTTTTAAAAATAAAAATTTGAGATCTATATGTCTGTAATCGGAAATTTCGAAAATATAACCCTGTCGTTTAACCGTGGACTGATAACCCAGTTATTAGTCGACGGCCAACCGATAACGCGTTATCGTCCGACGGTCGACCGATAACGGGTTATTATTCGCCCAACGGACGATTTGGCGCCGAAAGCACTGCTGGGCCCGCTGTTCCCCCGTTATCGTCCAACCGTCGGACAATAACGCCCGTTATCGTCCAACCATCGGACAATAACGCCCTTATCGTCCAACCGTGGGACGATAACAGGCTGTCGTCCCACCGTTGGACGAGAGCGGTCCTATCACGCGGGATTTCGGTTATTGGGAAGACAACAACGAGTTATCGTCCCACCGTGGAACGATAACGCCCTAATCGTCCAACCGCGGAACGACGTGCTGCTAGTTTTGTAATTTCTAAAATGAGACCTACATATCTCAAATTTTTAGTTTTAAAAATAATATTTATAAAAAATTTCCCAATGCTACGGCACGCGCGTGCGCGCGGGGCAAGGAGCAGCAACACACCTCGAGACGCCGGCCGATGGGGCTGCGCCTGCGTGCGGGCGCGGTGCGGCACAGGGTCTGGAGGCTGTGAGTTGGCGCAGCCGGGGAGGCGCGCACGGCAGGAGATGGCAAGATGGCGGAGTGCGCAGCTCTCGGTTTAGCTGTGCAGTTCTACACAAAAAATCCGGTGGCCGAGAACGGAGGGTGCGACAATCAGCAGCAACGCTACAATTTTCCTCCAGATGAGATATGTAAAACTGGCACCACTTTCCTCAAACGGATGGAGGCACTGATTTGATCATAACAACTTTTGCAGCAATCCCAGAAATCATGAAAGCCTTCGACGGAGAAAATCATACAACTTTTCCCAATACAAAAGATAGAACTGCTAGCCAAGTCAACGAATAACTCAAACAGAGCTCACCGGTGCTGCTGCAGCAGAATCGTCACAACTAGCTCTAAGAAGGTACAAAACTGAATGCCTAAATTACCAAAATACAGATCTGAATATCTAAACTAGATAGCTAGTCCATAGCCATCGAAAGAGTTCAATATGGATCTAAGCTATATCAGTAAACAGGAAAAACCTTCCGCATTCAATGAGAAGCTGTACAGAGATAGAGATGATGGATAACTGCCTAACTGCGACAATCTGGTTAGAGCCTGTCAAAAAAGGAAAAAGAAGTCAGCAGTGAGAACTATTACATGTCCGAAATTGAAAGTGCACGGTTCGATATTTTTCCAAGGAAAGAACATAACAGGTTAGGGCCCTGCTAGCGATGGG
Source organism: Stipa capillata (assembly GCA_019208055.1). Classification (NCBI taxonomy): domain Eukaryota; kingdom Viridiplantae; phylum Streptophyta; class Magnoliopsida; order Poales; family Poaceae; genus Stipa; species Stipa capillata. The sequence continues at coordinate 98,362 of JAGXJF010005438.1, read as the reverse complement.
GTTGTTTAGCATAATCTACAGACGGATACTCCGATACCATAAAACAAGCATTTAGTTTTAAGTGCTATGTGCTATTTTTTGTTTTGTTTTCATACAAAGGCATCATCCACATGTGATTGGTATTAGTATACTAGAGTGCTAAATTAATGACTGCCGTGCTATCTGGAACTAGTGGTATTTGTGATGCAGACCATGACTAACAAATGAAAGCGCAAGGGGCTACCGCTTTCTTCATTAGATGCACCCAAAGGTTTCCTTAGATGAGGACGAAACACATAAAACACAATGAAGAATAAACATTAGATCAACGAGTCAAAAGGCCATCAATGTTCAATGTCAAAGTGCCATTGGTCTAAAAATCTAAAGATAAGTCTACTAATAAGTGGACACTCATTACATTGCAAATAGGCCAGAGAAATCAAGAAAGATTGTTATAAAGTACCTCAAACTGCATTTGTTTTCTTGCCAGCAAGAATGCGGGATATCTGGAGGCCTCTGCTGAAACCTTCATTGAAAAGTACCCTTGTCTGCATTTCTTGAAATCCCGGCAACCAGGACAACAATGCAACTGGTGCCATAACAATGACCCCAAGCAGTATCTCATACAAACGTGCCACAGAAAGAACACTGGCCCACACCACAGTAGATTCGATAAATGGCCTAATCACTTGAGCAATGGAAATCAAGCCCCAACCAGTAGGTATGAATGCCAAAAGGCCAGTGAAGATATCAATGATTTGAAATTCAGTAAACTCCAGGAATAATATCAGCACCAGCACTGCAAGGATGATGACAGCAGATTGGACAAGCCGGTAGTAAATGTGTTGCTTTGCAGCATACTTGTCTCGAGTATAGGACATTAGGACAAAAACACCAAAAATCACAGCCACACATATCCAGGAAAGCAGATACACCGCGATGCTTCTGCTTCCATCTGCAATCTTGAGCTGGTATACAACCCCATACTGAAAAAAGAAGTATCTGAGATCCAGCAGTATTTCCAAAATCTTTCCCCAAAGACCAGTGGTCCGTAGATGATCTTGCTCCTCATGCCACCACACTTCCCAGCTATGCTCAGCCTTGGAAAATATACCTCCAGGGAACCAGATCCAGTTCATGAAATCCTCAAAGTCATACACAGTTTTCAACCAATCAAAGCCAGATGGATTAAAAGCAAATGGAGCCATGATCCACGACACAACTAGAAACCAGCTAGATATCATCATGACTATGTAAGTAAGTGTATTCCTGGCAATCACACTGTGAACGGCATACACTATCAATATTATTCCGAGTTCTATCGCCTTTATGAAGTGGCTCCTAGCATATAGCCTGTAATTTTCAGCAAAACTCTTATGCTGCACAACAAAGCCACGGCCAGTAGCACGATACTTTGCACCGCCATGAAGAATTGTCCGTCCATAGTAATGGCTTTTTGTTCCCATGGAAAATGTGTAGAAGACAGATGAAAAGTTCATCTGCATTGTGAAAAAATCCCAGACAGCATGTAGAAAACCCAGTTCAAGAGAGTTCTCTAAAATCATTGGCAAGGCAGTGAAGAGGCCAAGCTGTATGACGAACTGCTGATTTAGAATGGCACCCAAGGCTTTATTGTTTGTAACATTAGCACTGCCTTGAATTCCAGCCTCAAGACCACTCAGAGCAAGATACAGGCGTCCCCAAACAAATGTGTAAACTGTCAAGACCACTAGCATTGTGTTGAAGTAGAATCCTACTGTTGTATAAAACACAGAAAGCATCCGAAAGAAATCCACTCTATGACCAAGTCTATAGATATCCCTACTCAGGGTCTGTTCACCATTGCCACTGGAAACCTTAGCTTCAAACATTGATATCTGATTAAGCCCAACATCACGCCCTTTACCAACCTGGATATACTCATGGTGGCTAACATTGCCACCACGTAGGGTACAGTTGAAACCTGCGAATATGTCCTCGCTGATATTGATTACTCTGGATGCCTTACTTAGACCACCCCGAGTCAAAAACCAGAGGCGATCAAATACATCAGGATGCCCATAATGCATGCGAACCTTCAATGGATTAGCCAGAACCCGCTGTCCAAGGGTAACAAAGCTTGTCTCCTGTGCAGACATGAACCAAGCAAGTGAAGAGACAGATCCAGTGAAAACATGTTCTCGAACTCCCAACAGTGTTGGTTTCTGGCTCCCATGATAATAGTTGTACTGTTCTAATAGATTGCGCATCTTGAGAGCCTCCTCAAAATAATTATCCTGGTTCATGTCAATTGTTTGCACTGCATCGCCTCTTGTGAATATGATGGCATGGTTCTGGTTTTCAGGTTTACCCTCCCCAAGTTTCAGTGGGCCTGGCAACCTAATCCGGTATATCTCAACCTCTTTCTGTAATTCCTGGTCAAATTTGATAAGGACAGAATAGTATTGCATATCACCCATCTCAGGACGGACCTCATCAACATAAGCAACACGGAGAGCCTCATTTCTCTTCATGAGAGTCAAGATATCTTCTGCACGTTGATCTTTCGCCCTTTTCTGGTTTCCATATATCTGGCAAGTGACCACATAGGTGTACTTCATGAGAGCAGCACCATCTTCTTGGCCTTTAAACAATTGACTTACGGTACTGGTTCCTCTGTTTAACCTCCTTTGAGGTCGTTGTTGGAAACCATTATTCATGGGATACACATCATTCTCACGCCTAAGCGAACCAAAGGAAGCCAGATGCTTTGTTCCCTCAGTAATGTCTACCTCAGAGGCCGTATCAAGAAAAGCAAGCATCTTGAGAGCCCTGTAGTAGTACATCATTCCCCTAACAGTCCGTGCTAAGGTCTGGCCCCTATACGAGGCCCACAGTCGGAGCTCCTGAAACTTTCCAGCCCAAATTTCATCGTCATTAACCATTCCCTCCCTCCACATACGTTCTAAGAAGTTTGCCCAATCATCTTCATAGATCTTCTGAAGATAAAACAAGATTGAGATGCCATCTTCATTCTCACGGCGAAGCTGATCCTTGTTGTAAAGCACGTCTTCATTGTAATACGGGGTCAAAACACTGAATGCCACCATCTTCTCAACTGGGGGAGCACGAGGCATGTTCATGAATAGGGAGTTGCTGAAGAAAGCTATACGCCGTCGAGCCTCAGGGTTCTTTGGGACATTGTCCATAGAATCCCTGGATGTGAGAATCGTATGGAGGCGCCTCACCTGCTTGTAGAAGCTAAGGTCATCTTCACCTGGGCATTTGACGGCATCCTCAAAGAGCAGCCCAGATTCAGTCGGCCTTGACGGTGCTAGCCCCTCTCGCCTCAGCTGTTCTATGTGCTTCTTATTCTTCGGAAAATCATGAACTGCAAGAACATAGAGAGTCTGCAAGGTGTTTACTATCTTCGTCTGATCCTTGTTTTCCTTCAGTAGCAGTTCCACTAAGGTGATCACATGTAAATGGATTTGGGGTAACAAGGTTAGCCTATATTCTTCAGTGAATTTCCCGTATTCCACCGCATTATCAAATGCAAGGAACAGCTGATTGACAATAATGTGCTCAACAGTCCTCTCCTCAATGATCTCCAGCAGCAACTGGCGTATGCTATCATAAGCTTCAACCACAGCACATCGCCTGTACTCAATGTTACGTATCCTACTCCAATGTGTCTTGTCATCAGCCTCCAGCTCTTTTGCTTGACCGAGAGCAAGCAGCAACTCATTATTCAGCAGCAAGCATGGCCATCGTACCACACGAATTTTCCATACAACTGGTGGCAGCTCAAGAAGCTCAACTTCCTTGTCACTAATGATGTCCTCTTCCCTAAATGTCTGAATGATCTCATTCCAAATCAGTGCAAACCTCTTAGCTTCCACCTCATTTGCTTCAATCTTCCTATATGGGCGGCCAAAACCATACCTCAGCTTCAGCCGATGAATTGCATCATACAGTCTGCTACGGATGCCACCACGAACAGCATCCAGGTGCTCCTCTGGCATCAAATTGAACTGCATTGCACTTGCAAAAAACTGGAACCTCAAGCGCAGCTGCTCAACACTGCGGATCTCCCCCAGATGTGAGAAAAGCCCGATGAGTGCCCCTGTAAGTGATGAGAAGACTGCATACCATATCTGGATATCCATGAGATAAATGAGGACAACTGGGATCCACAGGATGATTACAGCAAGCCGCTCCGTGTGAGGCATGAACTCAAACCAGTTACGCCGGATGTTATGGAGGCTGAATATTGTCTTTGTTGGCGCCACCATTGGCTTAATCTGGAGGAAGTAGCTGAAGCTAAACTTAGCAGCAAGAAGACAGACCCAGAATATGGAATACTTGATGTTATCGATAAGCCCCTCCCTCAGACCACGGCCTACAAATGTGCGGGTCTGGAACCACCAGGTAAGCACATATAGAATTCGCCAATTGGTTTTCTCCAGAAAATTCCTAATCCAAGGGATGATGAAGAGTACAAGCGCAAGCACCTGTGGGATTACAAACACAGCAGCTGCCTCAAGGTAATTTAACACCCTGGTATTGGCAGCAAAGGACCACCTGCGATCTCGCCACCGCTGATCCCACATTCGCACATAAAGCACACTTAATGTGATAGTCCATCCTGCAGCAACAAGCGCCTTGAGCACCATCCGGACAGCAATCAGTTTAGTCTCCCTTGATACAAGACTGTACTGAGTACCCGCATCAAGCAACGCCTGCACAAAGCGCAGCCCACCCCAGGTGATGAACACTGACAGCACCTGAATCTGGATGTCACGGCGGCTGAGGCTATCCCATGTAGTGCGACCATCCCATGCAACAATCATCGCTGCCTGAAAGAACAGAATAAGCATCACCCATAACCGATCGAAGCTGCGGTACACATTCCAGAATGACCGCTGCTCTACAAAACCAGTCTTGCCAATACGGCCAAGCTTTCCCGGAGGCACAAAGAAGCCCCTTGATGGATCCAGTGGCCACCGGAGTCGCTTGAAAACTCGCCGGCTCCAGAAGTACTCATTCACATCGTCATAATTTCTCCATGCTGAGTGCGGCTTGGTCCCATTCCGGCTGGCCTCGATCTCGGCGTTGAGCACATTATAAATTGGCGTCACCACACGGTTCAGGAAAGCATCCTCACCACACACGGCAGGAATTGCAGGCCTCCCTGTCTCGACATCAATGGACAGGTCGATAACATGGCTGAGGTCGAGGGCCATGTAGTGAAAGATGTAGCAGAGGCACTCCGGCATGAACCTCAAATTGGCAGCCTCCCCCCAGATAAGCAGGTACAGCGCCGTGTACAGGAGGTCCCTGCGGGTGTCAGGAACGACGCCCGGCGCAGCGGCGCCCCGGCGGCCGCCACTGGGCACATGGACATGCGGCCTCTGGCCGAGGTACGCGCACCATGAGGTGTAATTCTTGAGGAGCTTCTTCCGGATGGCCCGGGCGACGGAGTAGTGGAGGACGCCGGCCGGGTGGTCGTGGGGCAGGGTTCCCCCCGCGCGGAGCTGGGCGTTGGCGAGGAGGAGGACGAGGTGCTCTCGCTGGTTGCGGACGTTGTGGGGCTGGAAGCCGAAGGTGGCGCCAAGCCAGTTGAAGAGGTCGGCGCGGATGGGGTCCCACGCGCGGGCGAGCGGCGGCGCCGGGAGGTCTGCCGCGTGCGCCAGGGCCTCCACCGCCGCGCGCACCTCCGGGAACCTCAGCGACGGGTGCTCGCCGTGGATCACCACGTCCTGGATCGGGATGATGTTGTAAGATGCCTGCACGGGTTGCTCCGCCGACCGCGCCGCCGCCGCGGCGGCGGCGGTGGCCCGGCGGTTGCGGAGGAGGCTCATCTCTCACGCTGCTGCAACCAAAACGGGAGGCGGCGTCAGCACTCAAACAGTCTCATCAGTTAAAGCTTACGAGCAGGAGTAGTAAGTAGTACATGATGAGGTGAGGTGAGCGAGGAGAGAATCATGTGTCGAGCTGTTTAATTATTCAGCGCTGGTGCTTTTGTTCTTTTGTTTGGTTTGTTTGGCTTCTTTGGCGTGAGGGGCTGGTTGCTTTGCTTCTGGGGTTTCTAAATTCTAACCATGCCCTAGTGTTTCCGTGCGCTGTATTTTCCGGTGGGATAATGATGATGATGATGAGAATGAGGATGACCCGCTTTACAGAAAGGTGCTAGCAAGTGAACAACAGATTGCTGTGTGGAGTTTCATCCTGTTTTCAGGCAGATTCTAATGCTAGATTTGTTTGTTTGTTTTACTGTTGTGGTAGGAGTTTTTTATATATTTTTTTTGTTTGAGATTTTTGTGGTAGGCGTTGATGATAGAAAAGAAGAGAAAAGTGTGGACATCATAAAGCTATTAAGTGCTGAAGCTGTGAGATGTAGGTGAGAAATAGAATTGGAACTTTTCACGGTTCGGTGTCATGTTTGGAAATCCTAGTGGATTCGTGTAGAGAACTTGAGAGCCGTTTCACTCCATCTCCAGGAGATGAGCAAAAGGGACTCAGGTAGGCCTGAGAACTTTTGAATTAAGGGTGACAGAGCATAACAACTTTTAATATTGGGGGTCATATGGCATAAGAATCCCGCAGACTTTTGTTTACTTCTTTTCTGCAATTGGAAACATTTGGGTACATGCTGTTCACGTGCGGTGTCTAAAACTGAAAGAACCGGACCGTCCAGCACTGGAGTACAGCAGTACTAACAATTTGAAAGTATTAAACCTCAAACTCAAAGCTGAATAAATGCTAAAATGATGCTACAAATCACAAGGCCCTGTAAAATTCAAGAGGAAAAAAGCAGGGAAAATCCGAAACTTCGTTATGTATATCAGCGATAGCAACTGCTTTTGGGGAACCTGTCCTCGTGACACTTGTTTCAGGGCATAATTGGTGCTAATTCCTTGTGTCTTAAGCCTCTAAGACGCTTTCTGTTTGCTTTCCACTGACCTTCCACTGTCAGTTCTTGTGCCGCACTAGAGCGCTAATCAGAAAGCGCAACCTCGCTACATTTCCGTCGTCAATGCGAAAGAAGATTCAGATAAAGGCTGATTTCCCTTTTCGTTGATTTTGAGCTGTAAAAACTACATCTAGCTGCCTCTTTCTGTACAACTGCCAAACCCTGTAAGCTGCACTCCCTCTTAATAATAAAAAGTGAAAGAACACTGCATACACTGGGCAATCACAAAACCCTACCTGCGGTTTCACAATCTCACGCATCATGCGTGTAGATTTGAATTCCATGGCCCCTAAACTAGACGTTACTGGTGACGACTAGTGAAGAGTTTATTTTAAGCAGCCGTACGCTATCGCTTGCGTCCACTCTGCAGCTTGACGCCAGAGGCGAAAAGGTCTGCGCAACGCACGCTGCAAGAGGACGCAGGCAGGAGAGATTCACATCAATATACTACAATGGCAGGTGGGTCCGCGCAATCCCGCTCGTGGGCGGAGGACCCGCCTCCCTATGACGACACGCGCAGCACTGACGCACGCACGCGTCCACCTCCCAGCGCATGAGGCTGTGCCATCTGGTCAACACGACTACAGGGGCTAGATCCAGGGCACTGAAACGTGGGCCAGGGTTATTACGGGATAGGTGGACCCTGTTGTCAGTAGGATATACGGGTGGCTAGGCTGCAAAATCTGGAGACATCCTGGGGATAAACTCGCCAGTCGCCGCTTGGCCAGACGTACGAGCATCAGCAGCAGTAATTACGGAACTGCCACTGAGCCCGCTCGGCTCGGATGCCAGCGACCCGTTCCGGACTGGAAAACCTCGAAGCTTAACGATGATCTACAGCAGCAGTAAATTTCGGTACCAAAAGGAGAAAAGGATTTAGAACCCTCACCGGATTAATCGACCGGCGGCGAGGGGCAGCCCGCCGTCTCCGTCGAGAGCCTTCGCTGCTGCTGCTGCTCGATCTTTTCTCACATCTGGTTTAGAAAGAGAGGGGAATCTGAGAACTGATACGGTGGAGAAGATAGATATCGGCAGAGTGAGTAATCGAGATGGATTCGGTACCCCGCGTTGAGTAGGCGTTTGGTCTTCTGCTGCCTCCCTGACTGCAGTTCCTCTCTCTTTTCTCTCTCGCAGTTTCGCTCACTCCTATTGATTTGTGCTCCTCAGTCTCCCCTTGCTCGTATTTGTGACACCTCCTCGCCAATCGCTCTCGGCCTCCCTGCCGTTAGCGGATTTGAGACGCTTCGTTCGTTGCAGAGGAGCGGATGCTTTGGTAATTGGTGCTCTTGTGTGTGTGCGTGGGGCCGTGATGGAGGAACCATGTTTGTTCCTCCTAACTAACGCTCCATTCTCTCCTCTTCCAGTCCAATCTGTGCATTGCTTCCGCATGCTTGCTGACGTGTGAAAGAGCTGTAAAGACATGCGCCCATACTGAGATGTTCTCATGATATTTTCTTTTTTAGAGAAAAGCAAGCAACTTGACTGAACATAATTGAGCTCAATCTGTAAGAGCTTACAATTTTGCATACTATGATGCAAACACATTAAAGCCAGTTCAACTTTATGGGCAAAATGGTAGAAACACAGACGTAGCAAACATCACTTGACATTTCACACAGCACAACATGACTAGATACCTGAATAATTTCCGTTAGAACAGATCTGAGTAGTCCAGTTGCAAACACGTTGGTTGTACACGTGCAGCAGATGAAGTTTAAGTTCAATGTTTATATGTACATTGTACGGACAAGCAATAGACGGCATGATATCAAATCTTATTTATTTAGCAAACACGATACCACTACTCGTAGCAGACGTCTGAGCACGGCGCCCAGCGAAACAGGCCCAAACCTGGACGAAGTCACCACGCACGAGGGGGTGCTCCGGACCCTGCTTCGTTCAGCCTATCGAGCAATCCATTGAAATCTATCGGCTGGCCGCTCTCCGTCATCCTCTGGATCACATTCAGCACCTGGTCCCTTGGATATCCCATGGTGATTGCCTTCTCAACCATTTCTCCATATGGATGGCCGCGCATCATGCGATGCGACGACCCTGGATGACTCATACCAACACCACCTGGGGGCATCTGCGGTGCCTGGACTGCAGAAGGACCGCTTGGTGGGTAGCTGTACGCTGTGTTGTAACCTTGCGAGTGCCCCTGTGGTGCATATTGTGGAGGGCCGGCATAGGCACTTGGAGGCGGACCGAAAGAGCCCTGACTTGGAGGAGGTAGCTGCTGCCTTTGCATGTTGTGTTGCGGTGGTGGCTGAGATGGTGCGATGCCAGGTCCACCGTATGAATATTGCACTTCAGATCGGCTCCCACCAGATGGAGCAACGGTGTTGTATGGTCCCTGCATAGGCGCACTGCCAGGCAGAGTTTCAGGTGCAGGGTTCAATGACTGGTGGGGTGGATAACGGGAGTAGGTTGGCGGAGTCTGAGGTCTCATCTGAGTTTGCACAGGAGGATGTTGTGGTTGCATTGTCTGAGGAAGATGAGGGTTGGATTGCTGTGGTTGCGTCTGAGGAAGATGAGGGTTGGATTGCTGTGGTTGCACTTGTTGTGGAGGAAACTGTTGAGCATTAGGCAACTGGGACTGCTGCACTGATTGCACTTGTGGTGGAGGAAACTGTTGAGCATTAGATAACTGGGACTGCTGCACTGCTTGTGTTGGAAACTGCTGAGCATTAGATAGCTGGGGCTGCTGCACAGGTGGAGGAAATGGCTGCGAGAAAGTCTGCTGCGGCTGAGCCACTGGTCCAGCAGACGACTGGGAGGATTGCTGGTTCCATTGCTGCTGGTAAGGAGGGTAAGACTGGAGCTGGGTTTGATTTGCTGACTGAGGCTCTTGGGATGAAGCATGGACATCTTGAGCTTGAGTCCTTACTGGCAAGTACTGCACCCCTGGTTGTGCTTGCTGCCCTTGTGTGTCCTGTATGCCTGGATTTTGGTGTTGTGGGTAGTAAACAATGGCTTGGCTAAGAACATAACGGTCTTGATGTGGTACAAGAGAGCTAGGGGCTGTCTGCTGCACAGGTTGATCTTTGTACTGTTGGACTGGTTCAGAAGCTCTAGGTGCAAGTGATGACGAGTTCACCTGATGAGGCAAAACAAGTGCCAGCTGCTGACCTGCTGTGTCTGGCTTTTCTTCAAGCTTCCTTGGCTCGGGGAATGACGATGTTGGCACATCTTCCTTCTTTTTAGATTCGTCTTGTGTAAGTTGAAATTTGGCTAGCTCTTTCTGAGTTTCCACTAACTCTTGCTTGTCTCTAAGGATTTGAATAGACCTGTGCACCTGCATAATTTAAAATCTTAATTAGAGTAGAAAACTTCTGAACAGAGAGTCAATGCTCATGATCTATCAAATACATAACAATAATGTGATGCAGATGTAAAAAAATTAAGTATAGAAAGGAATTATTGGCTTAAAATATGTGATCAAATCTTCTGAATTTGGTTAAGATCAGATTTTTTTTACCTAGTTTCTTAATGAAACAAGATATTGGAACAGAACCATCTCATTGCTACTTATTGTATGCTTCAACAACAGCTGCCAATTTGTACACAGAGACATAAGTATATACAGCAGAGGAGTGAAGTAGAACTGGTTTATTTGAGGGAAATATATTTATTTTCATGTGGGTGTTGTGTGTGAGTTGTTTGCATCCGCCTTATACTCTATAATTTTTATTATTTTGCTAATGTAATAAACATCCTAGTAAGATGGTCCCATGATGATCTCATCTAGAGACACAACAACTAATGTATGCATTACATATCAAGTAATTCAAATGGCTGATAATATATGGATGAAAATATGGCATGGTCATACAAACACTACATCTAGAAGAAATATATTCTCAAAAGAATCTTACTTTAAATACTAATATTTACTTACTTCATGTAGATGTTTTCTCAAGAGACTTTAGTCTTAGATCAGTCTCATCGCGAAGCACATCTCTTCGAAGTTCACCTATGGACCTCTCAAGCTTATAGCAATAAATCTCCAGTTGTGAAAGCCGATTAGTGATTCCTTCAAGGGACCGTAGCAAATTATCAGCATATTTCTTCATGCATTTCTCAACAGCAGAAAGTACATCCTCTTTGGCGTAACTTTCTTGTTCATAAACTTTCACAGGTGATCTCCCATATCTGCTGTCATGAAAATCCTGTTGCAGAAGTACAAGAATGAGTAATGAAAATAATCAATAGTATGCGAGCATTCCACAAACATAATAAAATTAGTTCATCAGTAAAAGGTTGTGTAGGTTGGATGATAGTTATCTTTTAAAATGTAAAATCTCATCAGAATTTTCAGATTGTTCAATATCAACATTTGATAACCAGACACATATTCCATCAATTAGACGTCCAGCCCAGCAATGCAAAAGGTATTACTATGAAATTTCCAGCATGGTCCAACTGGTTTTATACCTAGTCCCTAAAATTTCATATCTAGCAACTAGCATCATGGAAAGTTAGAAACAATTATCTCTGCAGGGCTTGAACAAACGAGACAAGAAATTTTTTTTTAAACCAAAAAACAATGCAATGCGCCTATTAATCAAACTGTCCAGTCAGTCACTATTAAAGCTTAATTTTTTTTCCTCATCTAGTATTGGTTTGATGGGCTCCAAGGCACTAGGGACATATGTTCAGTTTCCTCTAAAACCCTACAATCACTAATATATGTAAAAGAACAATTAGACAACAACTGAACCATGCAAACTAAAAGTGATACAGGTAGAGATCATAGCAAATAATAATGACCTATTCACCAAGCAAGCTAGCAACTCCCGTCCAATAGCAGCATTCTCACTCGGTGGTCCCAACAGCAATAGTCTACTGGGTCGTTTAGCTTAAAACCTAACGTGAATTGCAATTGACTATATGTTGCCTATACTGCATAGTGCATGCTTTAGAACCTTATACTTCATATCACATTAGGGGTTGAACGGTTAGACCTATAGAACCCAAAAATCTAAAAGCACTGCCGATGTAAACCTTTCTATACGAAGTACAAGTATATCACGACTTCCCCTCAATCACGACAGATCAAACTGTTGACATCGTGTAAAACCTAGCACGTAAAATACAACAGTCAGAATCACGACTAATGCATAATAACAGTGAACCTATAGATTTTTCCACGCTGACTGTATCATTTAATAAAGAAACCGAAACATTGAAGCCCAATTTAATTATTTCCGTGTTCCAGTTTCTTCCAATCCAATGGAGGGATCACAACCATGGAACCAAAATCGGGCCCCAAGCTTCGATCAGAACTTCGCGCACCAACCACTACTTTTCGCAAAAGGGATCTGAGAGGGGAGGTAAGGCACTACTACTAAGGGGCGTGCGGATACCTTGTCGGCCGGATCGGGGCGCTTGGGCTCACAGGGGGCGGCGAAGTCGTCGTAGGAGCAGAGCACATCATCGGTGCCGAAGTCGAAGCTGCGGGATCCGCCGGCTGAGCCGCGGCCGGAGCCGGACATCGCAGGCCTAGGGTTTTGGTGAGATGGGTGGCTTGCTTTGGGGGGAAGGGAAGGGGCGGTGGATTGGCAGGTAACTGGTGAGGAGGAGAGGAGAAGAAAGATTTGTACGCAGAAGGATTAGCCTGTGCTGATTTTCTTATTCTTTTTGTACTTTTATTAAGGGCCCGCTGGTGTGTCGATTAAGCAAAGGTCTCGCCATCTTGGTTGAGACGATAAGACTAGACTAAGTTTTGTGTAGCGACTAGTTCGGCAAAAAGTTATATTTAGCTTCATGCCATTGGTCAATTGTTTTTAGAAAAAGAGGGATTTCCCCAGGTTCCATTAACTTGAAACCATAGCAGGTTCACAAAAGTAGTGTCCAGGTTCAGCTAAGCACTGAGTCAGAGAAATAACAAAAACAGAATAGGAAAAAAAAACATGTTATCGCAGAGAGACAGGCTACACAATCCTAACAGCAGCCTGAATCAAGCTGTCACAGGCAACGGATTGATTAGGGGCCCGATCCATAGCTGACATTAGAAGTTGGCAGATGAGCTCATCAAACGGCACGAACCCCAGCTTGATCATTTTCAGCTTGTCCAAGCGATCCTCAGAAGCTCCCCCCTTGTTCTTTCCAGCAACAGAATGTTTTCCTCCAAGAGACGTGCTTGAGAGGCAGGGCAAAGAATCTTCCAGCATTCCAGGGATACAAGCATCATCTTCCAGATTTCTTTCATGCCTGGCCAAGGTTTTCCCTGGAAGCAAACTGCATTCCATAAGGACCAAATACTCCATAATGCAGCAGAGGAAAAAACATTAAGCACAGAGTTCTTGTTATTGCTAATCCACCAGCGAGCAACAGATTCAAAGTCAGTACCCAGGGATTTGCTAAATAAATCAGAGATCACCTCCCAAGTTTGTTGGGCAACAATGCAACCAAAAAATAAATGATGGACAGATTCTGATTCAGAACAAAAAAGACAGGTTTTATCGTCCACCGGTCTCCTTTTAACTAAGTTGTCTCTAGTTAACAGTTTGTTATTAGCTAACAACCAAAGAAAGACATGAATACGTGGAGGGACAGAAATATTCCAGATAGCTGGAGTATGGATGGGAACAACCCCCCCATTATTAACAACCCCATAGAAAGATTTAACTGAATACACCCCAGAAGGATGAAACATCCAAATAGGCCAATCTTCATCCTCGGAGATGGTGACACTATTGATAAGTAAGACTAGTTCATGCCACCTGTCCAACAACACTTGATCGACACACCTCCTAAAGGTCAACTTCAGATTCACACCATCCCACACTTCAGCAATAGTTTGATGATGCTCATTAACAATCACGTACAAATCCCAATATAAAATGGCCAAACTACAATGACCCAACCAGATATCCTCCCAAAACTTCACTTTCTTCCCATTGCCAACCTTCCACTTATACCCCATTCTAGCAGCATTTGCAGCCCACATAACACCTTTCCAAAAAGGTGAACAATGTGTATCCTTAATCCATAAAAGGTTAGGGTCAGAGGTATTATATTTGTGATCCACAATCAATTTCCAGATTTGATTATCATCCATATGGTATCTTTTGACCCAGGAAGCTAAAAGGCAGAGATTAAAATCTCTGAGATTTTGAATGCCAAGCCCCCCAAAACATTGTTTCTGACAAATAAAATCCCAATTAGCTAAGTGATATCTATGATTATCAGTAGTATTATCCCAAAAGAAATGAGCCATTTGAGAATTGATGGCTTTAATGGCCCATTTAGGAAACCTAAGAATAGACAGTAAATACATGGGAATACTAGCAACACAAGCTCTAAGCAAAGTCAGCCTGCCTCCATAAGAAAGCAGTTTTCCTTTCCAACCTGAAATTCTTTTGAGCACCTTATCCAAGACAGGTTGTAAATCTTCCTTTCTAAGCTTAGAGAAGTGAAGGGGTACCCCAAGGTACTTAAAAGGAAAGGAACCTAATTTACAACAAAAAACTTGAGCAAACATGCTAGAGCAAGGACTATCCAGATTAATGGTTAAAAGGTCACTCTTATGATAGTTAATTTTCATACCAGACATTTTCTCAAAACAAGTAAGGATCCACTTGAGATTCCTAGCCATCTGTATGTCCTTCTCAAGAAAAAGAATAGTATCGTCTGCGTATTGCAAACTAACGACACCACCAGGAATTACTTGGGGTAATAAACCCCTAATAATATGATGGTGAGCAGCTTTTTCTAACATTTTAGTAAAAACATCAGCAACTAGATTGAACAACATAGGGGAAAGGGGATCTCCTTGTTTCAAGCCCTTCCCAGCTAAAAAATAACCACTATTCTCGTTATTGATTCTAACACAAAAAGAACCATGGAGCAGAATAGACATAATCCACCCTCTCCACTTCACACCAAAACCCCGGGACAAAAGCATATCATCAAGGAAATCCCAATTGATGCGGTCATATGCCTTCTCATAATCCAACTTTAAAATAAGCCCTTGTTCTCCACTACTATGCACCTGATGAATAACTTCATGAGCAGCAACTACGCTATCCAAAATAAACCTCCCCTTAATGAAAGCAGTTTGATTAGTAGAAATAATCCTATTTCCAATAGGAGCAATCCTATTGGTCATAGCCTTGGTGATAATCTTTAAACTACAATTACCTAAGCTAATAGGACGAAATTTCTTCATGTCTTTAGCATCAGGCTCCTTAGGAATCAGGGTAATAATAGCATAGTTTAGTCTAGCCACATCCAAAATACCAGACTCGAAGTCTCTCACCAAGGCCATAAAATCAGTTTTAATAAGAGGCCAAAAATTTTGATAGAAAAGAAAAGGGAAGCCATCTGGTCCAGGAGCACCACTAGCATAAGAGCTAACAATAGCATTTCTGATTTCCTCCTCGGTAAAAGGTTGTTCTAAGCTCTCCTTTTCCTCATCAGAAAGTAAATCCTCAGGTCTCCAGAAATCAGGATGTAAGGAAATATTAGGCCTATGTTCCGGACTGAATAAGGACTTGTAAAAATCAGAAGCTACACCCAACATATCTTTAGTAGTTTCTACTGGGCCATTAGGACCAACCAAAATAGCCAGAGTTTTCTTCCTTCGCCTCTGGTTAGCCAGAGCATGGAAGTAAGAAGTATTCTTGTCCCCCTCTTTAATATTCCTATCCCTGGATCTCTGCCAAGCTTTAGTTTCTTCCTGTTGCCAAATAATATCCAACTCATCCCTAATCTGTTTCATGCGATTTTTCTCAACGTGATTAAGTTGATTTTGTTCTGAAAAAACATCAAGGATATCAAATTCTTGTATAAGAGTTTGCTTCCTTTTTTTCAGAGCAGATTCAACATTAATACTCCACCCTTTAATTTTCCTCCTTAACAACCGCAACTTAAATTGCCAAACGTCAATTGCAGAAGTGCAATTACATCTGGTATTCCGCACCTGGGTAACCAAAGGAGCAAAGTCCTCTCTGCGCAACCACCATTTTTCGAATCTAAAAAGGTGGGGGGTAGGAGCAGAATGATTACCAGTATCCAGCAACAAAGGGGTGTGATCACTCACAGTCCTAGAAAGAGCTTTGACTGAGGTGAGAGGATAGTGTTGTTCCCAATCAGTTGAAGCAAAAATTCTATCAATAGCAGCTAAAATCAAGTTATCTTGATTATTAGCCCAAGTAAAGCAGCGATTGGAGATCTTGAAATCCACTAAACTCCACTTATTAATCCAGTCATTAAATAGGTAAGCCCAATGAGAATTAACTACCCCATTACTCTTATCCTTGGTTTCTCTAACCAAGTTAAAGTCACCACCCATAAGGGTAGGTAGAGTACAAGATTCCATAATATCATGCAGATCTATTAAAAAGTCTAGTTTATGATCTGCATAGGCAGTACCATAAACCACAACCAACTGCCAAACAAACTCATCTAGCCTATTCTTGATTACTACTACTACACAATAAGATTTAATACAACTACTAATAACCTCAAAAAGATCATCTCTAACACCCACAAGAATACCGCCAGCAGTATTTCGAGCAGGTAAGACATGCCAAACAAAAGCATATTGTCCAGAAATAAAATTCAAAAAGGCAGGAGTAAACTTCTCTTTTTTTGTTTCCTGTAAACCTATAAATTCTACTCTATGATTAGAAATAGCATCAGCAATAGATTGCATTCGACCTGGTTTATTTAGGCCTCTAACATTCCAAAAGAGCCCTATCATTAGATTTATGTTTTGAGTAATTACTTTTACGTTTCCTAGACACCTCTGTCCAACCAGAAGTGTCCAAAACAGCAGTATCATCAGGCAACTGATGGTCTACTGCAGCACCTATTGGTAACAAAACAGAGTTGTCTAACTGATTCGGTAATTGAGCAGCAGCAGACGTATCAATAGATTCAGGAAGAACAATTTTTGGGTTATCTCTAGCAAAAGTCAAATTATTTCTCAATTCATCAACAATCAATTCATGGATGATATCATTCTTTTCAGCATCATCCGTCCCAATAGAAACATGAATTGCATTAGAAATACCACCAAGGGTATCAGGGCTAAGGACAGCGAATGAATTACCTTTAAAAACAGGAGGGATCTCAAGATTCTTCCTCTTCTGATAATTCTCAGCTTTCTGCAAAATATTTTCATACCCATGATTCCTAGTGCTCATCTTGGTGGCCAGAGTGGGACCCCACACCTGCTTGGGAGCTGGTTTGGCAGCTTTTTTTGCTGAAATAGAAGCGAGATCAAGTAAAGGCAGCAAGTTCTTCTTTGTAGCAACAATTTTGGAGCAGAGATCACCTATCATGGATGGGATTGGCGGCATCTCACCTACCGCGGGTAGGATCTGCGGTAGGTCACCTGTCGCGGGTGGGATCCGTGACCTGCAGCAGATCCAACCCGCGGCAAGTGCCCTGACGCGGATCCCACCTGCGGTAAATGGGTGGTGCGGGTCCCGGGTGCGGCAAGTAGGAGTTTTTTGGATTTGTTTTATTGAGGAGGCTATTTTTGCCATTGCCCGGTGATAGGAGGTTAAATATGACTTTCTGCCGACTAGTTCGTCTCGACCAGTTCACTCCAGATTATCAATTTTACTCTAGGTTCTTTTGATTTTTGATAATCTATTTTTTTGAAAAAAATGTTATATGTATGTAGCATGTTTTTATTTTCTTTTCGGGGTAACGAGTTTTTATGAATGAATAAAATGCTTCCGTTGTATAAGAAAAATATTGCAATCACATTAAATTTATTACATGAGAACATTATGCTACACTGGTTCAAAAAATTTGCTGCAAATGTTTGAACAAAATATTTCCATTACAGGAATGTTTTCACAAAAGTTTGATCCAATGCTAACATCGAACGTCTGATCCTTAGTTCTGGTCCTTTTTTACATGTGAACTTTCGGCTTTTTCTACGGGTGTTTGAGTTTGACCATGAAACCTTATAGAACTTTGACTTTTGATGTTCAAGAGTTTCCAGGATTGGGTTCTATTTAAGAGGATTTGAGTAGGCTAGTTACAAGGTCAAAGGTTCCCATCCAAAAACCAAACATGACAGATCAAATTTCAAAGGGAAGGATTTATAAGACGCAGGACAACATCACCTTATCACATGCTAGAGCAAAGATGGGAGATGGAATCCTAGTTGCCACCTGTTAGGAGACCACCATGGGGCGGGAGGGGGGCAAATAGCTTCGTTGTTCCATGGTCAGTCCTTCTCTCATTTTCTCTGGCATTCTCATAGTGTCAAGTGGGCGCAAGACAACATCACTTTATCACACGCTAGAGCGAAGATGGAGATGGAATCCTAGTTGCCACCTATTAGGATATGAGCAAGGGAATGAGAAATCGCCAAGGGCCGAGAAACCAGTCGGCCCGGTGGTACGGTACCTGCGCCGTGACACCGAAGCGGAGTGGTCCGACACCTGACCAACGCACCATATGCTTACCAGACGTCATATGCCTTCACCGTTGGTTAAGCCGGCCAGAAGCGACTAAACTTCCTAGACCCACATACCATTCCCTGATCCCGTGAAGACTTGGAGTCGTTCCCAATTCCACTAAGCAAAGCAAACTCGGAGGAGCTCGGCGTTTCTACCCACACCCTAACCTAGCTCGAAAGCTAGTGGGTCGCTCGAAAGCCCAGTAGAAAGCACCCACACCCTGCCTGGCCGGCACCGCATCTCAGCCAGCGGGTCACTCAACCGATATTTGCTCGACTTAGTGATAAGAGGAACAGCTTCAATCCTTCACGACATACCCATATGCTTCATTTCATACACGCATTACATATGGGCAGCCACTGAAACAACTTGAATATCACAGTTCAAACTCTAAAGAGGGAGTTATTCAGATATATAACACATCTCTCACCCGAGGGAGATTGTGTTGCACACACATATGACCTAAAGGTCATTTACATACCATTAAAATCCAAAAACAGCGACATACCCAAAAGTTAAAACCCTGAGATGGCAGCCCTACCATCTCCATAAGAACATATAGAACCCACAAGATCGACCGCAGGAGAATAAACTAAAACTTATACATCATTATCAGCGTTCTCTGTGTCGTAGTACTCACCGATGCTGGGATCACCTGCAACAAATTCGGAATCGAATTCCGTAAGTACTTTCGTACTTGCAAGCCACATTTATAGCTCATCCCCATTCAATTTCAGCAAGCTATTGACCAAGATAAGGTACTAATATTGCATATGATCATCAATGTAAACATGGCATGCACATACTTGATACCAACAATATCAATATGGAAGCAACATGACCACATTTACCTGCACATCTCACATGTACATAACCAATTTCAGATCTGAAAGAGCATGGGAAACAACCATACAATTCCACAAAATCATCACAAGACAATCAAGCTTGGTTATTTAAGAATAGCCCACAAAAGCTATTTCAAGTGTTCTGAGCAAACCACAAAGTTTGACCAAGGGAGCACTTTCCGAGAAGCCGTTAGTCCGAGGTTGGCCGACCCCTACTACCCGGTCATCTCGCTAAGCCTCCCTACGTGGGTGAAGGGAAGGGTAAAGCCCTACGACACCGGCATCGACTGAATAGCTGCGGTGCTTACGATCACCCTATTCATCGATCCATCAGTAGGTGACAGAACCCCGGCTCTCACAGCTCACCATTAAAGGGTTTCATAATTCATTAGTCCGATTAAAAGATCCACGCTGATCTTAGAATCAAACCCTAACCATGCTAGTGATATTGTCATCACAACACGAGTTCTTGCAATCATATACAACATATCATTTCATCTCGAATCAATAGCAAGACATGATATGAATTAAGGGAATCTTATCGAGCATTTTGTGAACTTGCCTTGCTGATATGGATCGGGATCACAATAGTATTCGCCCTCGGAATACTCCTCGTTGCTCGGCTCTACCCAAAATTCGAATCCCAGAATACCGAAATAAGGTAACAAGGAGAATTCGATTAAAACCAGCAAGTAAAGGAGTCCAAATATGAATGGTATGCACCCTAACAGATAGGAAATGCCTATATGAACCTAACGAAATCAGTTTCGTCGAAATCAGAGTTATAGAATTAAAGTTATGAATTTTTGACGTTGCGTAGGCCGAATTAGGGTTTTATCAACTTTAAGTATGATTTTAATACCTAGGGAGGGATCATGACAAGGGTAAGCATGAATATACAATATGTGCCCTAATTGATCTTTGGTACCATGTATAGCATTATGGAAGTGATGTATTATTTCATATAAAACATATCACAATTTTAGGCATAAGGGCATTTTGGGGATTTTCATAAGTGTATGGCAATGTAACATGATCAAAATGTATACCATAATGCTCTACACATTAAAAGGAGACTAACAAAAAAAAATCATTCAATTTGGAGGTAATATGCTAAAGTTATGAATTTTAGAAGTTATCTCAATTTTACTCATTTTCTGCCAAACTCTGGAATTCGAATTTGATCTACTCCTTTTCTTACTCGGTCCATTCTTAGCCACAATCTATGACAAGGGACCTATGGTCCCGCATTTTTCTTTTCCTTTTTCAGTCTATTACAGCTGGGCCCCTCATGTCAGCTCATTCTTCTTTAGCTGATGGGCTCAGCTCGATGCTTCGGCAGCCGGGGTTCCAAACGGCGGCGAGGGGCGGTGGAGAATTACAGAGGAGGAGGGGGGAATAGGAGCACCATCGGGAAGAGGAGCTCACCCTGTGCTCGTTTTGCTACTTGGCAGGGGTGGGCGTGGACGGAGTAGGGTCGCCGGCGACAATGGCAACCGGTAGCGAGGCGGCGTCGGTGGCGGGGAGGTCCTGAGCACCGGGGGAAAAAGCGAGGAGTCAAGGAGAGAGAGAACAGACGGGGAAAACTAAAATCGTGGTCGATCGAGGAAGAGGCTCACCGGAACTAGCGAATTTGTCGTCGGCGGGGAGACGACCGGCACCGGAGAAGAACCACGAAAGTGGGGGTGTCCGCTGCATCAAAACGCAATTAATTTGGGCGACGAATTCACAGAGTGGAAGCGGACCAAAATGGCAAGAAGATGTGAGGAGGAACGTGTCACACCCCGATTTTCCAAAACTCGAAAAATTAGGGCCAACAAAATTTTTTTGCGCTAACAACAATATTCTCGCAACAAAACCTAATTAAAAACTTTGTCGTCTCTCTCGCAACAATACCGTCGACGGATATAACTACCATGTGATCTCCTTCCCCCTTGACACATGTGATCAAAAATTTCCATCACGTCTATCTCTTCATCCGTTTCCACCATGCGTCCCTCGACGCAAGGCGACATCCGCCTGTCTTCTACCCTATCGGGTTATTCACAAGCCTGTATATGCAAACCTGCAGTTTTCCACATGCATGTACCCACATGTGTAGGTGTGTATGTTTGTCTACCATATGGCATCGTTGCAATGTTGAGCATATATACGACACAAACCTCTTCCAAATGCCGCGAGCTTCTGCCATCTACTTCGCCATGACCTATCATGCGGGTGTGCACATATATACTGCTTTTATGTATACGCATATACGCAAAAGCCCTAATCTATTCTTCCCGAACTACAAATCAACCCAAACCCTCGGCACTCTCCGATTGCCTCAGCCACCAACCGTATGCATATATATATATATATATATATATATATATATATATATATATATATATATATACAAGTACAATGGTGCCATTTCACAAACTTTAATCTACTGTGAATTCCTACAATTCCTTTGTCCCCGGTGCAACTCTATATATGCTAAAACTTCCAAGTGTATGTGTGCACATACGCTCCGAACTCTAAAACGATTTCTTCAAACGGAAGTGAAACCCAAAGTCCTAGCTCCCTTGTCCTCCCTCCGCACTTCCGCTTCCATTCGATCTATTTAACCAAGTGTATAATTCCATAACATAGTGCTTTGGAAAAATAACCCGACAACTGTTGTAATGAACCATCACTAATCGTGGCTATTCAAATTATCCGGAATAACACACGTCCTATTCTGGCTTTAAGTTTGAGGATTTACCTACTTTTTTGCACCTGATCGGTTCCAATGACATATCTTTTGAAACGAATCATTTCATGTGATGAAATCAGAACCTATGTGTGGCATTAACCCATCCTATCCATTAAACCTTCCACGTGACCACTTCTCCAAACTATTGTGACTATGTATATGCACATATGCATACTACCTGCTGATAATCCATCTCCTTTCTTTTGCTAAACCTACCTTTGGTGCACCAACTGAATAGTCCATTTTTCTCTTCCATGTGGGCCCGGTTCTTTATTTGACAGTACACCACCTCTTCCCTACCACTCCCCCATATCCATTTTCATTCTGTGCCACTGCTTACTTGCTCCTGCACTGCGCCAACTCATCAGCACGACTGCAGTGGTCGGTGCCAACCCCAGCTATGCAGCAACAGCACCTCTCCCCTGCTACAGCACTAACCAACAACTTCAACACTATTCCTTCTTGCCACCACTGCGAGTGGCACCTACCTCCTCTACTCACTTCTACTGCATTAAACCCGCAGAACACCTTTTCTCCTCCATATGCCCATCTCTTCCTGGGTCACTTCATGCCAAGCTCTCCATTCTTCCCCAAATCATTCTCCCAAGCTCCTTCTCTGAGCTCCCCTCTCACCACAGCCAAGCACCTGGAGTACTCCCCATCCCCTACCCTCTTGCTCTTCTTCCCCATTTTCTCGCCGTGCCCATGAGCTCCTACTCCTCTCTGCTCCCTTCTTAAAGCTAAATTGCTCAAGCCCAATATCTTCTTCCCTCTGTTCCTTGAACACACCAGCCGTGGTCATCCTCCCAACCCGAGCTCTCCTCGAGCTCCCATCTCCCCATTGTTTCCTCCTCAGTTCTTATTCCCCTAAATCATATCCACCAACTCGAGAGCATAGCAGAACCACCCCATGGACATGACCTCGCTCCTCCCTAGCTCCTCCACTACCTGGCTACTCCCATGCCGAACCCCTTCCCTCTTCTCTATTGTACCCAGCGCCATGCGCCCAAGCAGCTCAGCGCCAAGCCCCCTGACTCCTTTGGCCACCTGCCACGGCACTGCCACCCCGGGCTGCTAGGCTTTGCTGCCCCAGACCACACCCGGTTGCCTGCTCCAAGACAACAGTGCCAAGCCCGGCAAGCAACCGTGACCGGACCCCCTCCTCCATGGAGCTCCTCTTCCATTCCTATTCCCTCATGCCCCTCTATAAAATCAAGTTGGGTTGCTCCAATTTCCCTTTAAGCTCATTCCCCTGCACACCAGTACTTCTCCCCATATTTTCCTCACCGCCTCCGAGTCCTCCCTCGCAAGCGCCAAGCCGGCCGACCCTCCTCCGCAGCTCCGGCCACGAGCTTCGTGGTGACCGACCGAGCAGCTCCACTCCCCGTGGACTCTTCTCCCCACCGCGACCAGCTGAGCAAGTTTTCCGTTTCTCCAGCAAGCTTGAGCTCCACACTTCATTCCCACTCGAGCGAAGCTCCACAACCCGGGCTCTTCTACCGGCTATTTCACGTATTCCACCCGCCACCTCACCAAGCCACCGGAGGATCTCCTCGTTGCCGCCTCCAACCGGATGAACCTGCGCCCCAACCTTATCTCCCAGGTCGGCACCATCTTCCCAATCACCGACCGCTGCCGGTGAGCCAACCGAGGCAGGCGCCACCCATTGCCGCGGATCAACCCGCTCGACGAGGCCGCCGGTCTTCCTTTCAACGACGCCGCCGCCGGTGAACCAGCCCCCACCGCACCACCATCAGCATTGGTGAGATCCGCAGCCTGCCGATGTCTTCCCCTGCCCTCTTACGAACATGGGTCGTGAAATGGAGTCTTGCTCGAATCAATTAAGGTTCGAGCCTAAGTGCCGCTAAACCAGTTCCCTCACCGTACGTCCACATATCCTTTATGGGAAGGACTTGGCTTAGTACCCCGGCATGTACTAGGGTATAGACCCGTGAGAAGTAGAAAGTACGTGACTAGGTGGTTAAAGCCCTAGAGATCCACCGGCGCCGGGCGTTTAGGTGTGGATTCGACACAAAGGTGGGAGTCCCATTTTTGGTCCGGGACGCAAAAGTTGGGTCAACCACCTAGCGGGTCTAGCTCTAGTATGGAAGCGGGTGAAGGCCTCGTTGTAACAGCCCTGCCGATACACCTCGTGAAGTGTATCCGTACGCGCACGGCAACAAGGGTGACTTACATCTTGTGGGTAAAGCCGTACAACCTCTGCAGAGTGTTAAAAACTATTCGAATAGCCGTGTCCTCGGTCATGGACATGAACTGGCAATGCCACACACTGGTTAGACTAAGTTTTGTTTGCGAAAGCTTGGGAAAAGGGATTAAGGACGTGGGCATGATGTGTCCACAGGGTGCAATTTACGCTACCCGGCTGGTAGCAAGGAATGACAGGAGAAGGATGCTAGCCGTACCATCCGGAATAGTACGGGCTAAGCATTGAGTTAAGCGGAGGCTAGCCGTGCTATCCGGGATAGCACGGGCTGAGCACTGCGTTGAGGAGGCCAGCTGTACTATCCGGGATAGTACGAGCTGGGCAATGAAATGAGGAGGTTAGTCATACTGCCCGGGATAGTATGGACTGAGCCATCACAAGTGATAAAAAGGAGGTAGCCGGGTCTACCTCAAGAGAAGTTTTGTTGCTTTGAATTGCTCTGGTTTACAAAACTGCTTTGGAATTTACTATTCTCGTATTTAAATTGAAAAACTTATATTTCCGCACAACAAGCAACTTAGGATAGAGCTATTCCTTGAACTACATCTTGCATGAAATATTGCCGTATAATTCTCCTGAGGGAATAGCTTGCGCGTACATTCCATGTACTCACCTGGCTTGTTGATTTGGCCAGACAGAAGAGACATCAAATCCGAAGATACAGTTACGAACGTGAAAGCTAGGGCGTAACCCCAGTCAGTTGCCTGTCGGGTATGACATATTGATGGGCTCCCTCACCGCTTGATTTCCGCTGCAAATTCATAGCCGTTGGGCTACAGGTATCAGACAATCGACCTTGACGGTCTATTTACTTTTATACATGTGTATGACAATGATATACAGGTTAACTTGTGTGTACCGGCTACTGAACCAGGGACCGGTACAGTAATCACAAGGGAGTATCTGGCCTTAAAAACCGGGTACACCACAGAACGGCCTCACCAGACCGAAGGAAGGTTGGATGCCGATGGATGCCCGCCGGACTTGGGGAAGACGAGCACCTGAGCGTTGGTTGCACTGCACCAAAACCAAAAATAAATGGACCGGTGACCTCCCGGCGAGATGATGAATCAAAAGGGCAAGGTTAGAGGAGAAGGATTGATCACTGGGCGTGGGGACGAGGCAAAACCAGTCACGGGGTGTCGCCAGAGCTCACGGTGTCGAGCTCGTCCTGGGGCCTCATTCGTCCGTGGGCTCAGGAGTAAGAACCAGGGGTGGGGGCGGAGCAAACGGAGGCGATGGCGAGCCCGGAGGACGTTGGGGCGGTGTAGAGGGGAATGGGGAGGAGATGTCGAGGGAGCGCCGGTGTGTCTTGGAGGAGGAGCTTCGATGGTGCGCTCGGCAGAAGGAAAATGCCACGTGCACGGGGAAGCCTGCGCGTGGGACCGGATCGTCAGCGAGAGAAGAGGGGGAGAAAAGACCAAAGGGAAAACTGCTTGGGGCTGACGGGTGGGTCCGGTTCAACAGCCAGGGGAGAAGGCGAGAGTCTGGGAGGAAATGGGCTTGGCCCGGAACGCGGGATAAACGAGCCGACTTCGATCGGGCTGAGAGAAATAAAAGGAAAAACCTTTTCCCCTTTGAATCTTCAAATTCAAATTCATGCTTAGCTTGCCCCCTCTATTCAAACATAATTTTTTTTTCACTTTCCAGATGATTTGCCAGAGCTCCTAAGCAATTATTCCCGCTTTCCAACTATTGTTGCCAACTAATACCCATACACTTAACATTTTCCTATGGATGGAATATGGAGAAGGTTAAAATTGATTTTGAATATAGCTATATCAAAGATTGTTTCCAAGAATTTTGAGAATAAGTAAAGGAGTTCAGGAAGATATTTATAGTTCAGTCATGAGGTTTTACAATGTTTAGCCGGAACATCTTTCCCCAAGCAAAAAATGTCTCATTTGATTTATTTTGACCATGGAGTAATACCTCCAAATTTTGATGACCTAAGCTAATTCCAGATTCATCAACTTAGAGGGGACTTCCTTAGGGCAGTACTGAACTTAGGAATAGGTTTGAAAGAATACGTTGTATTCATCAACTCATTTACCTTATCGGGGTTAGCTTTAAGGTCATGTGTGTAAAGGATGCAAGATTTTGGGTTCACGCAAGGTTTTTACTCGACCTACAAGATGATAGACGATGCAAAACTCCAACTTTGTTTCTTTTAGAACTTCAAGAACTCTAATTACATGATTATAAGAAACGGGCCTTTACATAGTGTTGTCTATTTTTTTTTCTACTATATTAGATATCTAGTTTTATTCTTCCCAGTCGAGTGAGTGATTTGCTAATTTTTTTTCTCATAATGGATTTTATTAGACCGACTCACCTGGACAACATCGTCTACATCAAAAAATCAACACCAGGTTAAGATGTGTGCAAATAAACTACCTATAATTTTCCTCAATGCACAATGCCGCTATCGATATATAGATCGTATGAATCAAGGAAGTTCATCGGCAATCTACTTCATATTGTCACTGTCTCTGGCATTCAACCTATTAAGGCCCTATTTGGTTAGGTTTTTAGTAGCTTTCCGCTGGAAAAAGCTGTAGCCCAACCAAAAGTCAGCTTTTGAACAGTTTTTGCCAACTGTGGTTGTCGGCTTTGCGGTGCAAATTTAGCTGTTTGAAAAAACTGTCTTTCTCTAATTTTTTACAATATGTTGAAACTTTGTAACTCATTTTGTAAATGATTTAGATCAATCCAAAGCCATATGTTCA
The DNA here is from genome assembly GCA_019208055.1 of Stipa capillata. Taxonomy (NCBI): domain Eukaryota; kingdom Viridiplantae; phylum Streptophyta; class Magnoliopsida; order Poales; family Poaceae; genus Stipa; species Stipa capillata. Next base: position 71,461 of record JAGXJF010005438.1, on the reverse strand, counting down.
CGTTCCTACAACCACAGCAGATCAATCCAAAGCCATATGTTCACGTTCCTACAACCACAGCAGATTTTTCGGACAATCAGCTAACAACAGTTTTGTCAACAGCCATAACCCAAACACCGTAACAGGAGCTTGTCCACGTCGGATCACGGCGTCTCAACTGTTTATGGGACCCACGGTTCAGCCTCTCATTTCCGCTGCGGGTTCGGCGGGCCCAGCAAGCCCTGCAAAGCCTCACTGAAACCGCGGGGCCCAGTGCGTGTACCCGTCTCTCCCCCATAGCTCGACGACGCCCCTCCCCCTCCTTCTCCGCCTCCTCCAGCGGTCGTGTCGTACCCCACCACCCTCCTTCGACGGTCGTGCCGCTCCTCCGGCCACCACGCCTCTAGCAGCAACGGCAAAAGAGGAGAGAGGGATCCGTGGAAGTGGCAGAGGAAGAGGACCACACGTGCTGCTGGCGAAGACGATTGGATGTGGATGAGGCGCCGGAGCAGAGCGTGGGAGCGGCTGTGGGGGTGGAGCGGCTGAGCCACGGTGCACGGTGTGGAGAGGCCGCGTCAAAAGTGGCTGAAGGACGACTACGAGCTCGACTGGTCGGCAGCCAGATCCAGCCGCCTCTCGTGGAGCTCCCGTGCGAGCTCAGGGACGTCGCAGATCTAGGTGACGCGACATCCCGCAGAGCGACCGGTCGCGTGGACAACGCCCTGGGCAGCGTGGCGATGGCCTCCAACCAGGCGACGATTCGGTCAGCCTCGGCTTGGCTCCGCCGCCTTCTCGAATGTGCTCCCGTGGAGGGTCGGTCCCTCAGCGGCGTCGTACTGGCACCCTAACCTCTGGTCGACGAGCTTATGCAACCTAACTTCGGCGTGATGGCCAACGTCAGGTGCGGGCCTTCGCAGGAGGCCTGCGTGCCGGTGAGCAGCTCCAGCAGCAGCACGTCGAAGATGTACACGTCGGTCTTCTTGGTGACGACGCCGGAGCGGAGGTAGAGCCTGTCGACGTACCCGGGGGACCCGACACCCGAGCATGGCGAGTGCCGAGAGGCGCTGGCACGGCGGGAGGACCACCGCCGAGAATCCCGCGCGCGCCGACCCGATGTCGCCGAGCCTGGCGCCCATAGCCGCGTCGAGCAACACGTTCGACGCCTTCACGTCCCCGTGCACCACCTGGGGCTCGTACCGGTCGTGGAGGTACTCGAGCGCCCGGGCCACCTGCAGCGCCACTGACACCTGTGATCGACATGGGTACCGAGCATTTCTTTCCTTTTACTACGCTCCTGGATAGCATGTGATATTTTGGCATTTAGCTGCAAAGCTTCGAACCAGAGTATTTTCCATACCGCGATATGATTTTAAATCCATTCCGTCCATTGTATTCTACGTGATGAGATTGATGAAACAATTTCAGCATCAACCGTATCTTGATTTCATATGATAACACATAATTTTGTAAGAATGCTTGCGTGCATGTGTTTTTTCTCTTTCTTCTAGAGATGCTTTTTACATACTCTAATTGGGATGCTATATACTTTTGTTTTCCATTTGACGAGGAGTGTGGTGGCTATCGAGCTCGTCTCGAGCGGCGGCAGTGACGACGACGGTCTTCCACTGGTTGTGGCGTGATGAGCAGTTGAGCGGTGGCGGTGACTTAGGAGACAACAACGCTAGCTCACGAGCCGGCGTCAGCGGCAACTCAGGGGACATCAGCGCGGTATGGAGGTCGAGAGGGGTTAGCAGTTCTGGCTAACGCATCGAGGAAGTCAGGAAGAGAGGCGCGACAAGGTGGAGGCGACATCGAGGGGCCAGTGATCCCCCTCCGACCAAATAGAAAATATGTGTACGTAGTTTTTTATTACCGTTTGATCGACACTAAATAACTGATGTCATAAACCACTTATAATCTTTTTGGGAATTTCTTTCCAATCACTGAATTAGATTACAGTCGAGTATGCAGATATAGACGGCCCTCGTACCATGCAATCCTTGTGATTTTCCAACATTTTCCCACATTTTGTGACCCAGTCGTATTTTGTTTCGTACTTTGTTTCGTTCATGGCAGGAAATCAACTCTATCTACGGTAGTGCATGTATGTATTCTATCTATGCCGAAATTTTATTGTTTCACATGCTTTGGCTGTATAATGTTGTCGCATGCAACACAAATCTCACATACACTGCGAGTGCCCTCGAAAGCGAGTGAACAGACTAAGATTAGCAACAACCAGCAACTTAGATCAGAGAGGGCACTCGTATTATACGTGTGATCCCCAACAACACCCATGAAAGAAGAATGTAGCCAACAATGGGAAACTCTTTTCTAACATACACGCTATGTGTCGTAGTTTTTTAGACCAATAACCTGCTTCCAGCATATAAAGTATCCTACTCTTGTACTTTGTATTTGTTCTTATTCTATATCTTTGACCTATTTCTTCATGTGATATTTTCTAAAATATGTCACATCCATTCTATCATGTCTCATGGTGGAGAAGCCTTGCTGGGACCCAATAAAAACACTTTCCCCATCAACCTTTTTCAATAGAACATCTATTCTTCTTCAAACAAGAGCACAACTCTTCCTTTAGAGTAGATCAGACCATTGTTGAACACCTCCAGCAGGCAGCTGTGCAGGTGAGGACTGCTGCCACTAGCGTCGTCGTCCTCCTCCTACTCCACCATGCACCTCCGCTCCTCCAGCCTTTCCACCTGCTTCGGCGAGCTGCCTCCCCAAATCTCCACGCCGCTTCTTCTTCCCCAAATCATGCTCTGGAGATTTGAGATACTTGAGATTTTTGATTCATGGCAGTGGATCGTGGGGGTGGGTTTGGTTGGTTCATGGCCTAGAAATAATTTTTGGTGTATGTGTTTAGCTCCAATCTGGATTTTGATTTGGGTTTTGGTTAATGGTAGATGAGATATGTTGCTTTGGGGTTCACTTTTTTGAGATCCTTTGATGGAAAATGTTGTGGTCTAGGTCATGAACTAGTTTTGTGAAGCTTTGCCATGAACAAGTAGATGAGATGTTTTTTCTTGTTCCGTTTTCGTGCGGTTTGTCAGCATTGTTTCATGCTGTCCTTAAATCCCCACTTCATTTATTTATCTTAGCATTGGGCAGAATTGTTGTGTTGAAACGCCATTGTGCCTTACTTCTGTACAAATAGCTTTTAACATTTGGTAGATATGTAGGTAATCTCATTATGAGTTCTGATCGGTGCTTGTTAAGTAGGAGGCAGAAAAATATGAAGACTGATGTGAAATATGTGTGAATTACGTATAAAAATTATATGAATTGTGAGAAACTTACTGAAACGCGACGAACTCCGATGAACTTGATGTGAACTATGTGTGAATCACATACGGAAATTATATGAATTGTGAGAAACATTACTGAAACACAACGAACTCCGATGAAACTAATGTGAAATATATGTGAATTACGTATAGAAATTATATGAATTGTGTGAAACATTACTGAAACACGACGAACTCTGATAAAACTGATGTGAAATATGTGTGAATCACGTATGAAAATTATATAAATTGTGTGAAACATTACTGAAACACAATGATATGATAACTTTTTGTTTAAATATACTGAAATAGTTAAATTAGAATAAAACACGCTAAAACATGAATGAAACCATATGACAAACCAGAACTGCAGTAAAATCTATATAAAACATGACGAAACCTATGAAACACTACAATTAAAGTATGGTAAAAATCACCAAAAGTTTCATAAGAATTTGCAAAATATTTATCAAACACAATCAAGTATGTATGGATCACATGTGCAAACTACAGAAACTAAATATAACATATGTGAAACCCTCTGAAATTTGATGAAATATGTTAGGAGTTAAAATGAGTTTTCAAAGATAGTATAATATGAAATATGTTGGGAATTCACTTGAAACTTGTTGAAATGAGATGTAACACGTTTGGAAATTATCTAAATTTTGATAACCACTTCTGAAATGTTAGGTTTATTGGTGAGAATTTCAAACACGATGAGAGATATTAGGAATATCAAATTCTCAATTTTTTTTAAAGATTTGTATCTTTTGAATACTTCAAAATATTCCCATGAAATTATGGATCCGAATATGAGAACAAAAAAAATATATAGATTTCATGAGCATAATTGTTCTCTCTTTTCTAAAGTTTGAACTGTTTCATGTTGGTTTCATCGAGTTTTAAACAAAAAAAAATTTAATTTTAGATAATATATCCAATATTGATCTCATTTTGAAGATTTTCTCACAACAAACACATCAGTTCAAACATATCTTAAATTAGACTTTTGGTTCAAAAGATTTTAGTCATTTAAAATTTTCACATGAAGAATTAAATTTATGACTTGGAGTGGAGAGAGAGAATCTAGGGGAAGGTAGCAGCACATGCACGTGGTGGTTGTATAAAGAGAAAATTTAGGTGGCGGATGGCAGAACATGCACACGCTAACTCTCACTTTCATATGAGTCCCCTAAACGTATGACCCACTCATCATTGTGTATAGCTAGGACAGTGTACTGATTTTAATTTTATTTAAAGACGAGAGGACATAAAGCACTGCCATAATGTATTCGTATAGTAAAAAGAATTACAACACAAGTATTACATTGGATAGAGAATACTGCACAAATCTCTAGTACTAAATCAAACGATTCAAACATGCATGACACCTGTAGGTGTCGTGCATGGTAAAAAATTCGCCTCCAGCCAACAATTTCCTAGTGGGACAATACACATCTTTGGACCCCGTGCAAAGGGCATCTAGTTCAAGCCACCGTTGCAACGTATGGAGTCCATGGTGAGGAGATAAGCAAGTGCAACACATTCGTTGACTCATGGACTTGATATAGCATGTCGTCCGTCGTCCGTTTTGAATGTTCAATGTAAAAGTTAGATACTTTTGTACATTGCGTGTTAAGTTACCAATATAGGGGACATTTCTCGAGGAAAAATAATCAAACAAACAGAACTTCTGGCCATTGAACCACACCAGTCGATAGCAAATAACTGCTTGTAAGAGATGTCACATATAAATTTTTTTTCTATGAGGAAGAAAGATAACAGACTAGTCTATAAAGACTCTTATAGACGGTTTGTATACTGTGCTTTTACTGTTGCATATAAAGTGTCTGTATCTCACATATTTTTTACTATAAAATATAGTTTTTTTATGGACATCTCATAGATATTATTGCATGTGTTGTTTGCAAATAGCGCGACAAGACACTGTCGACAATATTTTTACATGACGCCCTTTCTTCGTGGACGAACTTCGCCCGTTTTCGGATCTCTGCATAGTCATCGGCCCATCATGACTTTTTTTTTGAACACTAGAAGGGCCCCGAAGGACCCAGAACTACATTAATAAGACAGTGGGGCAGTACAATTTACAACAAGACCCAAAAGAAATAGGAAAATACAACCAAGCCCCTGACTTTTACATGGAGGACCCCGAACTGAAAGAAAGAAACGCGATCGGGTCCTTGGCAGCTTCCACCCGGATTGAACCTCGCCGTCACCGGGGACGAACCACTTGGGGCGACGAGATCGCCATAGCCGCAGCACCTGCACTCCATGGCCTCCGAACAGAAGCTGGAACTGCCTCCCATTAGGCACACAAGCCGGGAGGCAAAGGGTGGGCCACCCTTCGGCCAGAAGAAGCAGAGGATTGTCGATGGAGGCCGGCCTTTGACTGCAATCGCAGGCTCCGAAGTTCCACTGAGCGCTCCACTGCTGATGAGCTCGGACCCAATCTACAGGCTCTAGATCTCTGCTTCGTCTCTTCCCTTCATCCACCACCACGGTGGCCTGAAAAAACGAGCACCGACAGAGGGGTTTCCTCTAGATCAGGGAGAAAAGGGCCTCAGAACCAGCCTGCTGGCTTGCTCCAGTGACCAATACTCCGGCGACCGAGGCCATAGCATATATCACAGAAAGAACAAGAACAGCAGCCAGATCTGGTTTATTCAAAACCAAACACAAACACAAACAAAACCTAAACCATCTAACGGACACACCCTCCTTCCTCTCCCACTCCAGCCGGCGGCGCCGGCTGAGGAGAGAGGAAGAAGGGGGCCAAAAATTACGGCACCGGGCCGACCTCCTCAAGAGCAGCTACAGAAGAGAGAGGGGAACATCGCACTGAGAATACTTTTTGACCCCCTTGGAGTTCGGCCCATCATGACTTCGTGACATGCTATTTTGATGATGTGATCATAGTATCTGTTGTCGATGGGCCATTTGGAATTTGATCAGTTATCTGTCGGCCAACGTCCGGGCAAGGCCTTGTATATGGTATCGAACGTTTGAAGCGAGCTTAGCCCGGCTGAATCAAACCATAATAGTTTCTTGCGTTTTGCTCCGCCCTCAAGGTTTCAGCACAAACGAAAGCCCAAATCCCACATGGCAATTTCGTGCGGTATGAGAATTGGCGGCCAGACCGGAGAGTGAGAGAAGCCACGGAGCCAGCCAAGTAGCCAACACCACCATGCCACCGCGCCCCAGCAACATTGTTACATGGCGGCAGTGCCGTGCGCCCGCTGCCGCTGCTGCTACCGCCGCTGCCACCGGGGGATCCCGAATAGAAAGAATGATTCGCCCGCTCCATGCCACATGGCGCTGCACCAGGCAGGCACACCACGGAACGATGATGAGAGTGCACGGTGTTGAAATATATCGTCCATCTTTATCAATCAGCTTAAAGTTTTGAACTAATTAGTTGATATATGTAATTAAATATAGTAACAAAACAAAGAGGTTTTAAGTTTAAGATCTTGTTAACGTAATTTTAAATAAAAAATTATAGTCTATTTTTGTTCCACATTTAAATTATAGAGAAGAGCTTTTAGTTAGTGCATGTAATTCAATATGTGAGACAAGGAGTATGACGGGAAATGTACAAAGGTGCTGAGCGGCATAGCGGCCAATCGGCACGCGTGCTGATACAACAGCGCCTATCGTTGATGTTATTTCAAAGAAGATCGTAGGCGAGAGGAATGAGTGGGAGGCATGCTGTGGAGGAGAGGAGCACCAAAATACTTGGTACCAGCTACGCGTCAAGCAAAGGATGTAACACTCTTATTCAAGATGGCGCCACGGCAACTAGATCATTGTGGTGGGCAAAATCTCAGCTCAAATCCCATCATAGAAGGAAGTAAAGCCCACCTTCATGACTCCATGTAGGTTTGTGATGCTGAGCAATATTGTAAATTCGGATTCTTATTCCCATGTAGAAAGAAGCCAACATGCAAAAGGGATCCTTTCTCAATGAGAAGATGCATGCACGCACGAGGTTACCTTTGGTTCTAAATAAACCTTCACGACAATAAGTACTATTACTTAATAGGAGTGTAGCATTGAAGTTATTTTTATTTTTGTGATACTTTGATTAGTCGAGTCCGTTTGTACAGCTGCCGTGATCTACTACACGTGCAAGTCTGAGTATTTATGGTAGGGAGAGTCCAGGTCAGGCTTTGTGTGCGTTATCTGGTGCTTGCATGCACCATTTAAGATCCTTAATTAGCCATGTATCGGTGGAGAACTTTTATCGCGGAAATATACCAGAAAATTGCCATGTTTTGGGCGGCCAAAAATTGTGCGTGAACAGATTGAGGACCCGTCTAGGATTTGTTGTCCAGGCGCGAGGATTGGAGGAATTGACCTCTTCAGTTGCTACGTGATTCTTCAAGGATCGCCCACGTTGTTCCTTCTGGGGTCAGCGTGTAGTTTGTCTTGGTTTGCATTTGATCACTTGTAAACCGAGAGTCGATGCTTGCTACTTGTTTCTGCTGTTAGAAATTTGCTTGATCGAGAGAGAGAGAAGAACTAGTGTTAATTTGCTGCTAAAAGTTGGTCCCTACTTCTGTCATTTCCTGTGAATTATTTGCTAGGGAACAGAAGACAATATATTTTGGTAATGTGAAAGATTGTGCAACCGTCTGCGGCATGGGGTACCATAGTTGATCCGGATCACGTGCGCCACGCAACAAGAAGCACGGGCTCGCTCGAGTACTACTCGCAGATGCCATGGCAACCTACAGGCCGGCAGGCAGCGGGTGCAGGTGTGTCACCGCGGTCCTAACCGCAAACATGAGAGGCTAAGGTCGGCCGAGGCATCATCCTTCAGTGGACAAACGTCTCATCCATCAAGGCCGGACGGCAAGTCGAAGCCAGGAAAAGTTGTTCGAAACACCGAGGTAGTAATATGGCACTTGGCACGGTGGCTCCGATGAACCTTCCAAGCAGCCGCCCTTGATAGGACGTTTGTCCACCGAGCATGGAGTCACTCGGTTAGCTGACGCGCTGATCCCTTATTCGGGATTTTGGATCAAATAAGAGGTAAAGTGTAATCTGCATTTGGTTCAAGGAGCTGTGTCTAGAGGTACCATTCTATTCTTTATGCATAGATCCTACGCGTCCAATTAAGAATCTGAGGCTAGGTACTAGCACCACTTCTCCATGTATATGAGTTATAATAAACAAGCGTAAGCTTGAAGCGCAGATAATAATATTTCTGTAGCGTCATCGTCTGTACGGTGGACAAACGTATCCGTTAGTCGTGACGGTGGTCGGTTTATGGTCACAGTCAATGGAAAGTTGCAAGTTAACTTTATTGAGGTTACTTTGGGGAAACTTTTCTGTGATCTCACAGTCCATGTCACATATATACTGTAAATTATAGGTGCCGAAAAAGAGAGTGAACTCTTTCAGATGTTCTACGTTTAGAAAAAGGTGAATTCAACAGAACAATACGTCGTAACACAAATTAAACAACACCGTACAGATGATGGAGCTACAGAAATATTATTATCTGCGCTTCAAGCTTACGCTTGTTTATTACAACTCGTATACATGAAGAGTAGTGCTAGTACCTAGCCTCAGATTCTTCAATTGCATGCGTCGGATCCATGCATAAAGAATAGAATGGTACCTCTAGACACAGCTCCTCGAACCAAATTCAGATTACACTTTACCTCTTATTTGATCCAAAATCCCGAATAGAGAACAGCGACGAGCGTCGTGTTTGGATGCAATGACTTCGTATGGTCTAACGTGCCACTGGGAATATATGTATGTAACATGCTCTACGGACGTGGCGTCGCGGCTCCCCTCTCGATCGATCTCTAGTAATGGTGCTGCGGGTCTGGGCCGCCCGGCACCTCCCGCTTGTGAACGGCGTCGCTCCCTTGCAGGCTCCTCACGTTCCACCTCCCCCGACGAATGCCACCTCCGGTGGCCGCACCACCGGCACCGGCGCCGACCACATTGGTATCGCTCGCGGCAGCGTAGCCTGCCACGGCATGAGCTTCGGCGCCCGGCGTGGCCGCGAGCCCCGCGCTGACGATCAAGATCACCAGGAAGAACACAGCGCCGACGCGAGCAGCCATGGAGCTATAGCTAGCGGTTGCGATCGAGATGAGGTAAGTGACGTACGCACGTGCTCGATCGTGTAAATATCTACACACAACAGGAGAAGATGTTGCTGATCGAGTGTGTTTGTGTTTCATGGCCAGGTGCCGCTCGCTATTTATATAGGATGAAACGAGGGTGGATATCGACGGTTACAAAAGAAACATATATTAGGGCCGGGCGGTGGGCCGTTGTGGATAGTTAGTGGGTCAGCCACACCGCACTCTGTGCCACGGACAAAACGGGCCACGTCGCGTGCCGTTGGGTGAAGCTGTCCGACTGGCCACCACTGCTGGTAGCAGCAGATCATGCAATCACGATGACCGGCGCCTTTCTTTTTCTTCTTCTTCCTTTTGCATCGGCGATAGATTAATAACAACGGTGAGCAGTGAGCCAATGTTCTGCTCCTATGTTATCCTAACGCGGTTTAGTGCACCACAGAGGAATGTCACAGGTTCCGTTTATGTGCACGGTACTACATGGAAGGAAGAAGAGGACGATATATCAGGTGAAGTACTGAAAGATTATTACAAGCAATGAAGCTGACAGGATCCGCTTGCCGATCGAGGAGTGCTCGTAAGAATTTCGATCCCAATTATTTTCTTATAGAGATAATGTATGGTACGCATCGTTTTGGAATACATGCATGCACTTGATCTTTTAAAACATTTTACCACAAATATGCTTAAAAGCAGGCCAAATGTGTTAACTTATAATTTCAAATATACTTAAAAATATTTAGATATTGAGGCTACTCAAAAGATTCTACTAGCCAAATGTGCTAAAGCCAATCAAAGAGTGCAAAAAATTCTTTAGATTTGCCAAATGAAAATTATGCTAGTCAACTCAGCATCAAAATTTACTTTTATATCATCATATTTTAAATTATCTTTGATAACATATAATTAGAAGAAAAAATGGTCAAGAGGACCATATCAAGACATAATTTTTTTTGTATAACACATGGTCTATTCTTCACATGATTTAGATTGTCTCTAAAGGATGACATTGCGGTGGTGTTAATCTTAAAGCACCCCTCCCACTAACCTCCATTTTAATCCAAAATTCCAGATTAATTGGAGGTTACTCAGAAGGGTGCTTTAAGATTAGAACTGCATGTGTCGTTATTTAGAGGGGGTCTAACTTATCTAGAGAATAGACTGGTTCTTATATGATTATTTTCGAAGATGGTATCAAGTGACCAAGTGGTTTGGTGAATAATATCAATCATGTTTGTAAACTAATCATGTTCTATATGTTTGAAAAGCGTGAGGGTTAGGTTCACTTGCTACATCAAGACGATGATCACACCAAAGCTCAAGTAAAGATGGTATCAAGTGTTGATGGTCATCAGGTGCATTGAGTATCGTCATAAGATTTGAAGGGTACATCATAGGAGGGTGATACTCAAAAAGGTTGAGGTGGTCATCATGTGAGAATGAATCAAAAGCAAAATTTCAATATTGATAACACCAAGAGATGATAAAATCAAGGTGTGTAAGTTCAAATCAAGTATTATATGAAGACATATATTTGAAGTTTATGGTCCATTAACCTATGGTGAACACTCTAGTGAAGATGTTGTCAAGAAAAGGCTTGCCATATTGGTTTATGGAGGAGCTATTAAAAGACTTTAAGAAGCAAAGAAGATTAAAGGAAGATTCCGACTTGCAGTGAGGATGATTGTCTTTATCAAGCTCAAATGGAGTGCTTAAGACAAGGATATGCTTAGCTAGGTGTTCCTAGTTTTACTAATCTCAAGGTGTTGAAGGGAGACCGGTTATAGGATAGATAGCCGTTCTATCAAGAGAGCTTGTGGGATAAGTAAATTGAATGAGTCGTTGTTGAGTACTCAAGCCTTTATATAAGTTGCATCCTCCTCTTTGTTGATCTTGGTTCGTATCTTATGTGATCCAAATATTTCTTTGTTGATCTTTGATGACTTGGTTGCACCGTTGTATCGATGAGAAGAAATATCAAAATCTAAAGAGGTCTTTCAAATCTCTTCATACACACTCTTTCTAAATGTCGGAACATCTAAGTTTAGTGTCGGAACATCCGAGTTTTACTTCTATGTAAGAGTTAGGGAACTCAAAGCCTTCGAGTTGCTTGTCCTGTCTATTCTTCTGGATGTCAGAACATCCGAGATTTTTCAGAATCTTTGATTTCCATTTCTAGAAACAACTCATTCCTTCTGCTTTAGAAGTCGGAGGTGTTGGAAATTTTCTGGAGCCTCCAAGATTCGCTTTAGACTTATCCTTCAAATCTCAGATACTTCGCGTCAGTATGTCGGAACCTTCAAGGTTGCACACTGTCCCCCCTCATTTGAGGTCCTTTGAAATACCAGAAGCTCCGAGTGCAATGTCGGGACCTCTGGGAATCTGTTTTGTCTATGCCTTGTTTAGGCTATTCAAATTTCCTGGAGGGTCTAGGTTCAAAGTCAAAACCACTAACATCTTCTTCTGTTCACTGTGCTCCGAAAGTCAAGACCTCATAGTTTGTATTAGAAGTTTCAAGACCCATTTCTAGACAGTCAAAATAGTCACTGCTTTGAAATGTCAGAATCACTGAGTTCCATGTTGGAAGTTTCGAGTTCTTCCTTTTTTTTGCTCTAACGACTAGTTGTCGGAGTATTATTCCGGCAATACTACTTATGGGGCGGCGTGAGCACAGCAAATCTGGATGGGTGCACACGGGAGACAAGATTTAGACAGGTTCAGGCCTTCTCGGAGAGGTAATACCCTACGTCCTGTGTTTGTTGGCTGGTATTGCGTGTATTCCGAGTGCCGCAAGCCCTAGAGAATCGATCTCGAGGGGGATTAAGCTAGGAAACAATGTGACGAGATGTAGTTAGATTGGATGCCGATCGGAGGTCCCCTCCCGGGCCTTATATAGCCGACCGGGGTAGGGTTATAGGAGTCCGGATCGGTTAACAGATGTGTTTCCTAATCGGTTGCAACAGATTCCGGGCATGCCAGATTGGTAATAGTCCTTGTCTTGTACTCCACGCTGATGAGGCGCCCCCGTGTTGTAGTCGGACTCCGAGTAGTCGGCCCGGCCCATCCCGTGGCCGGGAGGCCGGATTCGTCCTCCCTGGTGATACCCGGGTGCCATGTCACCGTCAGTAGCCCCCGAGTCCTTCACGATCTCATCGCGGCTGGTCTTTGCCTCTGGGTGACCTTCTCGACTGACTTCGGCTGACTGGGAGATTGCGAAGGGCTAACGGAACTCCTGCAAACAAGACAATTAGAGCCAAATAACACTCACCCATAAGGTAGGAATGTTAAGGCGATTGAGCTTCTAACGGGTAGTCTCTGGTGGCATTCGGTCCACCCCTGGGGGCAGGGACCGACTGATAACCCGGCGTGGGGCTTGCCATAAATCCCGACTGAATTCCCGAGTAACACCCGGCCTTCCAGAGAGGGTTAAGGCCGGCTAGGGTCCCCTGAGGGAATGCCTCTGAAATCCTTGTCCGAACCAGAAAAACCAGCCATGGCGTATAGGTTCCCGAGTTCCGAAGTCTTATACCGGGTCATTCCACTGAAACCGGGGATCCCAGTTACCAGGGCCTTCGAGACTTGAGTGCTCGCCAGGTCTGGGTGGAGAATCCAGTAGCTCCGAGTTGCTCAGCGTCCAACTTGTGACCCCCGGAGGGCATGCCATTACTGTCCCTCACTCGGGTGTAATCAGTCGACTGCGTTCCTGCTTGAGGCCAGCCTCTAATACCCTTCGCAGCTAAAGCGCCCGGCGCCGACTCCTTCCGGCAGCCGGCTAGCGATTTACGGGAAATACGCTTTAACTGCAGTGTAGCGGAGACGTATTCCGTCGGGATTTTAGCCTGAAAGGCCGACCGTCGGATCTCCTTTAATAAGTCGCACGAATCGCGGCGGCGCCGGGTCGTGGGCGCGGAATCAGCGCGACGTGGCCCGCGGGATGCGCGCGGGAATCCGTAGAGGTGCGGAGTGGGGCGCGGCAGATCCGGACACGTGCCGACGTGGAGAAGCCGAACCGTCCGCCCGTCCCTTTATATTCCAAAAGAGGCCGCGGGTCTGGCCCACGCATCCAGTCGCTCTCTTCTTCTTCCTTGCGCCCGAACGCTTCGCCTTCCTCCCCCAAATCCGCTCGCGCGCCTAGCTCCGCTCGAAACCCTAACCGCTGCCTCAGCCACCTCGGATGCAATCCCCGGATTGGGAAGTCGACCCAAAGGAAGCCGAGGAGGATGCTCTGGTCTGGAAGCTGCTGAGTGAGAAGGAGTCGTCTGCTGACCCGATGTCTCCGTGGGTGAAATCGACGGCGACGGACCTTCGGCTGACAATCCTGGAGCGGCTCGGGCACCTGCCGCCGAAGGAGTTGGTCGAGTGGCGTTCTGTCGAGGGAGAGACCATTCCGACCCCAAACACCGGCGAGCTGGTCGTTCCCGGACTCTTCTTCGAGCGGGGGTTCTCTGTGCCAGCGCACCCATTCTTGCGGGGGTTGCTGTACTATTACGGGTTGGAGCTTCACAATCTCAACCCTAATAGCATTCTCCATGTCTCCTGCTTCATCACCCTCTGCGAGTGCTTCCTCGGCATCCAGCCGCACTTCGCCCTGTGGAAGTACTTCTTCATGGTGAAGCCGCAGCCGAACAGAGACCACCCGGCCGTGGTGGGCGGAGCCGGGTTCCAACTGAGGTCGGGCACGGCGAAGAGCTACCCGGCCCCGCCAATGCAGACGTCCAACAAGGGTTGGCACGCCTTCTGGTTCTACTGCGCCAACCCGGTGCCGTCGCTCCCGCCCTTCTCGGGTCAGCCACCGGTGATCAGACCGAGCTGGTCGGACCCGCCACTCGAGAGGGAGCAAGACAGCGTCGCGGTGGTGACGGCGCAGCTTGCGGCGGCGATGGAGGCCGGGGTCACCGGAGCGGTCGTTGCCGCGACCTTCATCCGCTGGCGGGTGCAGCCGGCCAAGCTGCGGGCGCACCCGATGTACGAGTACACCGGCGAAGGCGTCCCGACTCGGGAGTCCGCGGAGGAGCTAACCGAGGGCAAGATCCAGGGCCGGCTCAAGAGGCTCTTGGACAAAGGGACAAACCTGGTCTTCCCCGAGCGGCCGGCTCCCTTCTGCCGGGCGAATCCCCCGAGTGACGTAAGTACCCGGATTCTTCCCCTTCAGTTACTTTGCCATTTCTTGACTAATTCTTACTCGGGATTTGCTCCCGTGCTTCTGCAGGTGTTGTTTGGCTTTTACTCCAAGGCTCCCCTCCCGGAGGATGAGATTTGGAATCAGCCGCAATACACCGACGTCCCGAGCGGCGGGGCGCCACCGTCAGGAGCAGTCGGGGCTCCTCCTTCCGGCGTCGGGCACTCGGGAGGCGCCGGGTCTTCTGCTTCCGGCGCCCGCCTTCCAACGGGCGCCGGGTCTTCCGCCTCCGGCGTCCGTCCTTCAAGGGACGCCGGGTCTTCCGTTTCCGACGCCACCCGCTCGAAGAGCGCCGGGTCTTCCAAGGGCGCCGGGTCCTCCAAAGGCGCCGGGTCCTCGAAGGCCGCCGGCTCTTCCGAGGGCGCCGGGTCCTCGAAGGGTGCCGGGTCGTCCAAGGGCGCCGGGTCCTCGAGGACCCCGCCGGTCGCTCCACCTCGTCCTCCTCCGCCGAGCGCGCCCGCCCAGGAGGAAGACGATGAAGACTCGGATGACATTAGCGCCTACCTGGTGAGGAGGCGGAGGCAGCGAGCGAGCACCACCCAGAGGGGGGGGGCCCTACCGTCGTCGTGAGGGGCACCGTCTCGCCCGAACGGGATGGTTCTGCTTCCCCCGCCAGCCCGACGGCTCCATCGGGGAGCGCGCCGACAAGGCTGGAGGACGCTGCTGCTGACGCCGACCCGGTGGCGCCGACCGTTACCGAGACCCTAGCGGCGGCGCAGGAGGGCCCCGCCGCAGGCGCTAGCCCGGTGGTGCCGGCCGCCGCGGGGACCGCGCAGGCGGGGGAGGAGGGCCCCGCTGCCGGCACCGATCCCGCGGCTCCGACCGCCACGGAGTCGGCATCGGCGGAGCAGGAGAGCTCCGCCGCTGGCGCCGATCCCGAAGCGCCGGCCGCCTCAGGAGCTGCGCTGGTGGAGCAGGAGGGCTCCGCCACCGGCGCTGATCCAACAGCGCCAGCTGCCGCCCCGAGTGAAGTTTTTCGGGCGGCAGAAGACAACGCTCCCCCCAGTCGGGGGGAGAAGAGAGATGCCGACACCGCCTTTGGGGCGCAAGGTGGGCCGGGGGCCTCAGCGACCCCGACTGCCGCTGCACCCGGAGGGCAAGGCGCGGGGGCTAAGAGGCGACTCCAGGTTCCCCGATCCTCTAAGTAAGTAGCCTCGGCGGTTGTCTTCTGATCTTTATTTCTTTACATGCTGACATGCTTGAGTTTGCTTCTGCAGGACTCGGAAGGTGGGGGACATCCCCAAGGCGCCCCCGAGTGGCCCGGGGTCAAGCCAGAGCGCGAGTCTCCCGGCGTCGGACGCCCGGGCCCCGTCACCTCCGGCTGCTGCGACTTCTCTGACCCGCCGGTCACCGTCGCCTCCGCCTGCGGGCACTCCTCCGCCTTCCTCCGGACAGCCCGGCGTGCAGCCCGACTCGCCAGTCGCCCCCAGGAGGAAACCTCCCCGGGGGCTTTGGTACCAGTGGGGTCTGCGGGCGCCAGCCGGGACACGGAGATGGCGGAAGGCGAGCCCGGCGTGCCCTCGCCGATGCAGGAGTTCAGCACGACCCTGCCCGCGAAGCCGTGCTCCGAGCTGGTGCGCCGGCCACTCCGAATCCGGGAGGGGAGCTCGAAATCGCCGACTACCATGGTCGACGACGTCGAGGAGGAGAAGGTGTGGCAGGCGGCCGCGGACGCCGCGGCTCAAATCGGAGAGATCCTCCCAGCCCTGCTGAAGGCCGCGAAGGAGGGCGCCAATCTGCTGAACGGCAGGCTGCGTCCTTTGATGGAGGTAAGCCAATTCTCTCCCTTTGTAGGAGTATGTCCGTAGGGAGTAGCCCTCGGGCCTCTGCCCGACTAGGTCAGTCGGGCGGAGGGCCCTTTGCTTTTTCTTTATAGTCTTCACTCTGGGTGCATGAACAGTGCACCCAGAGGGTGTAGCCCCCGAGCCTGCGGTCGACTAGGAGTAGTCGGGCGGAGGGTGTAGTTGTTCCTTTTGTTTTCAGTCTGACTCTGGGTGCACGAACAGTACACCCAGAGGGTGTAGCCCCCGAGCCTCCGCTGGGTCCTTGGGACCGAGTGGAGGGTTACAACAATCTTCCCGGGTGACTTTAATGCATGCTCATTCCCGTGTGCAGAATCTGAACAAGCGGTCGCAAGACAAGACCGCCTTTCTCCAAGACCGGCTGCCGGTGATCGAGCGGCTGGAGCTGCGGAAGTCCGAATGGGACAAGCTGACCGCGGACCGGCAGTCGGCGGAAGACGCGGCCCGCAGGCGCGGGGTGGAAATCACCGGCCTGCAGGCAGCGCTGTCGCAGGAGATGGCCAAGTCCCGGGGTGAGTTAGCTGATTTGTCCGTTGCTTCTCCCCTGTCGCCTTTGTGTTTTTGTCGTTGCTGACATGTTGGCACTTGCAGCCGCCGCAGAAGAGGTTGCCCGGCTGAGGGCGGAGCTCGACACAATGACGGCCCGCGCCCGGGACGTAGACGCCGCCAAGGAGCAAGCCCAGAAGCTTGAAGACGCGCTCGCGGCGGAAAGGGTCCGGGCGGAGCAGCTCGGACGCGAGGCCGAGTTGGCGCAGGCCCGTGCCCGGGACCTTGATGACGCCGAAGAGCGAGCCCGGAAGCTTGAGGAGGCGCTCACGGCGGAGAAGGCCCGGGCGGACCTGGCAGAGAAGATAGAGGCGCGACTCGGGCGCGATGCCGAGTCGGCGGCCAAGAGGGCCACGGACGCGGAGGCGGCCGCCGAAGCCGCGAAGAAGGCAGCCGCGGCGGCGGAGTCCGGTGAGTGCCCCTGCTGACTCTGTTTTTGTCCTGGCCTGTCGGCCGTCGTCGCTCAAGCGTTTCTTTTTGCTGCAGAGTCGAAGGCGAATCTCGAGAAGTCCCGGGGGATGATCGAGTCGCTGCTGAAGGCCGGACAGGTGGCGTGTAGCGCCATCTGGCCGGGCGACGCGGCGCCGAACTCCGTCGCGGCGATCGCCGAGCGTTTGCGCCAAGTTCCCGACCAGGTGGCGAACGTCGAGGCGGAGGGCGCGCGGACGGGGGCCGGCCTAGTCTTGGCGGTGGCGCGATCCCATTACCCCTTGCTAGATTTGGAGGCAATCGGGGAGGGGTACGCCGCCGACTGTCCGGACGAAGAGATCCCGGAGATGATGCGGATCGTCGAGCCCACCGTCGAGACCCTGCTGAAGCGCTCCGGCCTGTAGACAAATAGGAGTAGCTGTAAACTGCTCGGGCTAGCCGAGTAAAACTTTGTAGCGGACTCGGGAATGCCGAGTGCATTTTGTAAAGAACTCGGGGGTGCCGAGTGAATTATGTACTTGTTGTTTTTAACAAGTGTTTTTTGTTCTGCTCGGGGAAGAACTTGCATTCCTGTGTATGTTAGCTTGTTCGTTTGTGCTCTTCGCCAATCCATTGTAGCCTCCTTGGCGTAGGGATTAGCCGGTGGCGTGTGTCCCGTGTAGCGCAAGGGTGTGGCGTAAACCGGCGACTGGAGTCGAAGAGTTAACGTTGGACGTTATACACAGTACTTAAGCATCCCGCGAGGACAGAGTCGTATATGTGCCGAGTGCCTGCTACGGGCTGGCGTAGCAGGTCAGTCGGGAGAAAGGAAAGACTTGCTTTTGGATAAAAAAGGAAACTCTTTATTCATGTATTCAAGTTCATGAAACACTTAAGCATAGAAGCGACGTAGCGGTTCGATGTTCCATGCGTTGGTGAAGATGTTGCCGTCGCCGTCCTTCAGTCGGTAAGCCCCCGGGCGTAGCACCTCGGCGACTATGTACGGACCCTCCCATGGCGGCGAGAGCTTGTGCTGTTCCTTGCTTGATTGGACTCGGCGTAGAACCAGATCGCCGACATTGAAGGAGCGGCCGCGTACATGTCTGCTGTGGTATCGCCGTAGGCTTTGCTGGTACTTGGCAGAACGAAGGAGCGCCACCTCGCGGGCTTCCTCGAGCTGGTCGAGGGCGTCCTGTCTGGCCTCCTCCGACTCGGCCTCGCTGAAGGCACGGACGCGGGGGGGACCCATACTCCAGGTCGGTCGGGAGGATTGCCTCGGCACCGAAGACCATGAAGAAGGGTGTGTAACCGGTGGACCGGTTGGGCGTGGTCCGAAGGCTCCAGAGTACTGATGGCAACTCGGCTGCCCATCTGCCTGCGAACTTGTTCAGTCGCTAGAAGATTCGGGGCTTGAGGCCTTGCAGTATCAAGCCGTTGGACCGCTCGACTTGCCCGTTGGTGCGTGGATGTGCCACGGCGGCGAAGTCGAGGCTGATATTGTAGTCGTCGCAGAACTCGAGGAAGGCTCGGCCAGTGAACTGGGTGCCGTTGTCTGTGATAATGCTGTTGGGTACGCCGAACGGAAGACGATGTCCCGGACAAACTCGACGGCCTTTTCAGCGGTTATCGTGGCGACCGGCTTGGCTTCGATCCACTTGGTGGACTTGTCGACCGCAACGAAGAGGTGTGTGTAGCCCCCGGGAGCCTTCTTGAGAGGGCCGACCATGTCCAGACCCCAGACCGCGAAGGGCCAGGTGATCGGGATGGTCTGGAGAGCCTGAACCGGCAAGTGTGTCTGCCGGGCGAAGTGTTGGCATCCCTCACAAGTGCGGACGATGTGCTCCGCGTCGGACACAGCAGTCGGCCAGTAGAAACCCTGTCGGAAGGCTTTCCCGACTAGTGACCCGGGCGCCGCGTGGTGTCCACATACTCCCGAGTGAATATCGTGTAGGAGCTGCTTTCCCTGGTCTTGGGATATGCATCGTTGGAGGATCCCGGAGATGCTCCTCTTGTACAGCTCGCCATCAACGACGACGAAGGCCTTGGCGCGTCGCGCGATGCGGCGTGCCTCGGTCTGGTCCGACGGGAGGGTGTCCCGCAGGAGGTAATCTAGGAAAGGTATGGTCCAGTCGGGAGTGACGGTGAGGACTTCTGTGGAAGGCTGCTGAGCGGCGTCACTCTCCGGGACTTGCTGTTCTTCGGCCTCGGGTGGTATGTCCGCCTTGATAGAAGGGACATGCAACTCCTGGAGGAAAACTCCAGTCGGAACCACGTCCCGACTGGACCCCAGTTTGGCGAGTGCATCCGCAGTTTCGTTGTCTCGGCGCAAGACATGGGTGATCTCGAGACCGTCGAACTTGGCTTCGAGCTTTCGGACTTCTTGGCAGTAGGCTTCCATGGAGGGATCTCGGCACGACCAGTCCTTCATGACCTGCCGGACGACCAGTTCTGAATCGCCGCGCGCGAGGAGGCGGCGGATCCCGAGTGAAGCCGCAAGACGAAGACCGTGGAGCAGAGCTTCGTACTCGACAACGTTGTTGGATGCCGGGAAGTGAAGCTGCAACACGTACTTGAAGCGCTCACCCTTGGGAGAGATGAGCACAATGCCAGCCCCCGCCCCCTGGAGCATCAGAGAGCCGTCGAAGTAGAGTGTCCAGTGCTCGAGGTCGATGACGGAGGGTGGGGACTGGACTTCTGTCCACTCGGCCATGAAGTCGGCCAGAGCCTGGGACTTGATGGCCGTGCGGGGGGGCGTAGACTATGCTGAAAGCCATTAGTTCCATTGCCCACTTGGCAATCCGACCCGTGGCATCGCGATTGTTGATGACGTCCCGCGATCGGGAAGGAGCTGACCACCGTAATGGGGTGTCCCTGGAAGTAGTGGACTAGCTTCCGTGATGTTATGAACACCGCATAGATGATCTTCTGTATCTGAGGGTACCGCGCCTTGGACTCGGAGAGGACTTCACTGATGAAGTAGACCGGGCGCTGGACTTTCTGAATGTGGCCGGGCTCGGAGCGCTCCACCACCAAGACCGTGCTGACTACTGAGTAGTCGCTGCGACATAGAGAAGCAGTGGTTCATTGGGCATGGAGACGCGAGCACCGGGGGGGGGTAGTCAAAAACTTTTTCAAGCCGTCAAGGGCGTCCTGGGCCTCGGAGGTCCAGGTGAAGGTCTCCGACTTCTTCATGAGCTTGTAGAGGGGCATGGCCTTCTCGCCGAGTCGGGAGATGAACCAGCTGAGAGCTGCCATGCACCCGGTTAGCCGCTGGACGTCTTTGAGGTTCTTTGGTGGGCCCATCTTGACGATGGCATCGATCTTCTCCGGGTTGACCTCGATTCGTCGTTCGGAAACGATGAAGCCGAGTAGCTTGCCCGAAGGGACCCCAAATACACATTTTTTGGGGTTGAGCTTCATGCTGAATCTTCGAAGGTTGGAGAAGGTCTCTCCCAAGTCACTCAGGAGATCTTCTCTCTTTTGGGACTTGATCACCACATCGTCGACGTAGGCTTGTACGTTCCGACCGATCTGCGACTGAAGGCAGCGCTGTATGCACCGTTGGTACGTAGCGCCTGCATTCTTGAGGCCGAAAGACATGGAGACGTAACAGAAGGCGCCAAACGGAGTGATAAAAGATGTCTTGATCTCGTCATCCTCCTTCATCTTGATCTGGTGATAGCCCGAGTAGGCATTGAGGAAGCATAAAATCTCGCACCCGGCCGTGGAATCGACCACTTGGTCGATGCGAGGCAGGGTGAAAGGGTCTTTGGGACATGCCTTGTTAAGGCTGGTATAATCAACACACATCCTCCATTTTCCATTCTTTTTGCGAACAAGAACTGGGTTCGCTAACCAGTCGGGATCATACACTTCTTTAATGAAGCCGGCTGCTAAAAGCTTGGCTATTTCTTCTCCTATGGCCTGACGTCTATCCTCAGCAAATCGGCGCAAGTGCTGTTTGACCGGCTTGGCATCCGGCCGAACATTCAGGGAGTGCTCGCCAGCCTCCCGTGGAACTCCGGGCATGTCGGAAGATGTCCATGCGAAGATATCCCGGTTGTCCCGGAGGAAGCTGACGAGCGCGCTTTCCTATTTGTCGCTGAGCACAGTCCCGATCTGCGTCGTCTTCGAGGGGTCTTCGGGGTCGAGCTGAATGGCCTTGGTGTCCCGTGCCGGGTGGAAAGATGTCGATGTCGAAGCCTTCTTAGCCGGGGGTGCTTCCTCAACCACGGCCGACTTGAGGTCAGCAAGCGTGGCCTTGGCGATCTGGGCCGCGGCAAGGTTGCAGTTTTCCAGGTCACACGTGTAAGCGTGCTAGAAGCTGCTTTGCACCGTGATTACCCCGTGGGGGCCCGGCATCTTGAGCTTCAGGTAGACATAGCTGGGCACAGCCATGAACTTGGCGTAGCAGGGACGCCCCAAGATGGCATGATACGACCCTGGGAAGTCGACAACCTCGAAGGTGAGAGTCTCGGTCCGGAAGTTGTTGGGAGTGCCAAAAGTGACGGGCAGGCTGACCTGCTCGAGTGGACTCGCCATCTTGCCGGGTACCACCCCGTGGAAGGGGGCACCAGTCGGCTTGATCTCGGAACGAGAAATCTTCATGTCGTCAAGGGTCTTGACGTAGAGGATGTTGAGACCACTCCCGCCGTCCATGAGGACCTTGGTGAGGCGGACGCCGCAAACGATCGGGTCCACCACCAAGGGGAATCGTCCCGGCTGGGGGATGTAGTCGGGGTGATCCGCGCGTCCGAATGAAATTATGGACTCAGACCATCGCAGGTACTTGGGCACAGCCGGTTCCACTGCGTTGACCTCTCGATCAATAATCTTCTGGCGACGCCTGGAGTCGTAGCCGTTCGGGCCGCCAAAGATCATCAAGCAAGCGGTCTCTTTGGGGAATTCGTCTCCCTCGTCCTGAGGGGGCTCCTTTTTTCCCTTATTGCTGTTGTAAGGCTTGTTTAAGTTCTTCAAGAGGTTGCAGTCGCGCGTCAGATGATTGGACTTAGGCCCATGAAAGTGACACGGCTGACTCATCATCTCTTCGAAGGTCGCGTTGGTGCGCTGAGGTCGGCGCGGCGGGGCGCGCTCAGCCGCAGCAACGAGATCTCCACCTTTACGCTTCCGGTGCTTCTTCCTGGATGACTCGGGTTGAGCCTCTCGACTGGGTGAGTCGGACCCTTTGCCCTTGTTCCTCCCCTTGTCGTCCCGAGTAGCACTGCGGACAGCCTCTTCACCGGTGGCGAAGTTATTGGCTATATCAAAGAGCTCATGCGTGGTCTGAGGATTCTTGTGCGCTATCTTGTGGATGAGGTCGGTGCTTCAAACTCCCTTGGAGAAGGCAGTGATGACGTCACCCTCTCGGACCTCGGGCAAGGAGTTCTTCTTCTTGGAGAAGCGTTGGATGTACTCACGGAGAGTTTCATCCGATTTTTGTGTACAACTGTGGAGATCCCACGCGTTCCCGGGCCGATTGTACGTGCCCTGGAAGTTGTTCACAAAAAGGGTCTCGAGGTCGCTCCATGTCTGGATGCAACCCGGAGGTAGGCTGGTGAGCCAGGCTCGGGCCGAGTCAGCCAGGAACAGCGGCAAGTAGTGGATCGCGACGTAGTTGTTTCCACCATTGGTTCTGCATGCCGTGTGGTAGTCGGCCAGCCAGATGTCCGGCCGAGTCTCCCCGGTGTATTTGTCGATGCCGGTGACTCGGAACCGCGGCGGGAAGATGACACTGCGGATACGGGGGCCGAACGCCTTCGGACCCGAGAACCCCATGCCGGAGGAGGTTGGAGAACGTCCCCGGCTGGTGGCGCCGCTGTCGTTGCGGTGGCCGCCACGATCGTCTCTCCTGGACCCAGGGTGGGTGCTTCCTTCAGCACCTGTAGGGTCCCTTGGTCCGAGTCGTTCGCGGACCGGTGCGGCTTGGCGGGCGTTTTTGTCCGCATCCTGCCGGGCGCGGGTTCTGGCGGCTATGGTGCCGCGGGCGTCTCGGTCAGGACCGAGTCACCCATGAACCTCTCCGGCCGGTTGACGTCGGTTGGGGCTTGCTCGTTGTCCACCTGCGTTCGACGGGCTTTTCGGCGGTGTAGAGCACCGACTCCTCGCACCTGTCGAGGAGCCGGGATGACCTTCTGAAGCTTCGGCATGCTGGAGGGCGGTTTCCTCTAGCAGAACCCGAAGTCGGCGAAGTTCGTCGTGCCCCGGGTTGCCCTCGGGGATCTCAATGGCGTGTGCCGCCATCGTGGCCGCGACAATGTTATGGCTCGGGAGAGGAAATATCGGGACTCCTTCCCTTTCGCGCATGCGGAGCTCGTTGTGGACCTGACGTCCCCGAGCCCTCATGTCGTCGTTGCGGCGTTGGTCGTCACGCTGGCGGGCGAGCCGAGTCTGTTGCTCGATCAACTCTTCCTCCTTAGCCAGGAGTCGGAGTCGGGTGGCCTCGAGCTCAGCCGGTGTTTGTTCCTCGATGGGGACCTCCTGGCCATCGCCGGCATTCGGCGAGTTGGCGTTGGCCATGAAGACTTCCCGGGATGGGTGGTGGCTGCCAGAGCTCTCGTCCTCGTCCGAGTAATACTCGAGGACAGGGAGGAGAGAGTCAATTGCTCCCACCAGTCGGGATCCGAGTGCGAAGTCATGTGCGACAAACGGATCTGGTTTCGGCGAAGCCTCTTCCATGAAGAGAGGGGCCGAAAGCGCGAGCTCGGGGGAGAGCCCGTGCTGAAGAACTGAAGAAGCCTCTGCTGGTCGGGGTGTCGCCGAGTAGCAGAGGTGAAGCTGGCCGATCTTGTCGGCGATGAAGTTCAGCCGTCCAAACTGGAAAAACTGGCCGGGATCCGGGGCAGCGTTCGTGAGAGCGAATCTCATGATGCTTCCCGGGACGAAGACGTTGTTGACGTTGACGAAGCCCATCCGGATTCGTGCAGATGGATCTATGCGCACTCCCCTACCTGGCGCGCCAACTGTCGGAGTATTATTCCGGCAATACTATTTATGGGGCGGCGTGAGCACAGCAAATCTGGATGGGTGCACACGAGAGACAAGATTTAGACAGGTTCAGGCCCTCTCGGAGAGGTAATACCCTACGTCCTGTGTTTGGTGGCTGGTATTGCATGTATCCCGAGTGCCGCAAGCCCTAGAGAATCGATCTCGAGGGGGCTTAAGCTAGGAAACAATGTGACGAGATGTAGTTAGATTGGATGCCGATCGGAGGTCCCCTCCCGGGCCTTATATAGCCGACCGGGGTAGGGTTACAGGAGTCCGGATCGGTTAACAGATGTGTTTCCTAATCGGTTACAACAGATTTTGGGTATGCCGGATTGGTAATAGTCCTTGTCTTGTACTCCACGCTGATGAGGCGCCCCCGTGTTGTAGTCGGACTCCGAGTAGTCGGCCCGGCCCATCCCGTGGCCGGGAGGCCGGATTCGTCCTCCCTGGTGATACCCGGGTGCCATGTCACCGTCACTAGTTTTTTAGGGTGGGCTATAAGTAGCCACATTGGCCAGCTTGACGAGTGAGCTATCGCCCTTGGGATCTTTTGTTGAACCCTTCTTGATTTTCTCATCCACTTAATAGCCTTTAGAGCATAAGTTGCTAGTTGAGGTGTGAGAGGGAGTTGTGCATTGCGTTGCACTTAGCGATTGCATTGGTTGCATCAGTTTGAGTTCTCTGCATCAATTGTGTTTGAGGAAGTTCGAGTGATTGCCTCCTAGATAATTTTGTGAAAATGAGCTCGGTGATCTCTTTAAGAAGATTGTGAAGAGGCCCGAGGACCTGTAAGTAGTTCTAGAGCTCACCATCTCCTCCAGGTGGAGGAAAGAGCTATCTATGGTGAGCGGTTTTTACTGAAGGCAAAGATCTTGAGGGAAGAGTTCGATTCGGAACCGGCTTGTTCGTTGGGACAATCTTCCTCGACAGAGACGTAGGGTATCAGTAGATATCTGAACCTCGAGAGCAAATGTTGTTTATGTCCCTTGTCTCCTTTACTTTCTTGCAATTCATATCTTGCTATTTATACTTGTGCAATTATCTTGTGTAGAAATTATTTTGCTTGCTTGTCATCCTAAGATTGCACATCTTGACTTAGACTTGTTGGTGCACTTTGTTAAATCTAGTTGTTTTAGTTTCTGAGCTTGTTCAAAATTGATCAGTTAATTCCCGCATTAGGTATAGACTAGATCGTAATCATTTTTAAAACGGCCATTCACCCTCTCTAGGCAACATATGAGTTCCTTCAATAGTGAAAATCTACACAAACTAGCAATTGTGTACGTGCAATACACGTGTTGACAATTGTAAATCAACATATGTCTAATACGTCGTAACAAAAATATTGAACTAGCAACTAAAGTATCAAGAGGCATAATTGAAATCTATCAATGAAACCTAATAAGAAACAATTCTTGGTCCTTTAATTTTAGACCAAAGTGATATGAAGATATTGGTAAAATTTGTGAGAAAAGTTTTACTGCGTCGTTTGATTCTTAGGGTTTGAAAACATTCCAACAAAAAATGGAAGAGTATGCAGATATGCTGCATGAAGTCATGCCACAGAATAGACAAAGGAGAAAATTAAAGATAGAGGTAGGAAGTGGATTACTAAAATTAATTATATAATTAGTATGAGAATGATTAGAGAAAGGTTTAACTTTATAGTATGAAATTAGAATAAATATTTTGAGACACTGAGATGAAAAGTATTCCCACTGATTCATGCCTTTTATATTGTTACGGATTTTTTAACCGGTGGCGGGTGGAAATCAAGCTCTGGTCATTAGCCAAATAGCCAGAGATACGGTGCCACACCGCTACCTATGCTATAGTTGAAATAGCCAGAGATACGGTGCCACATCGCTACCTATGCTATAGTTGACAGTAGAACTAGAACCGAAACCAATGTTCACACGCGAATTCAGTCTGCCCTTCAGAGGGAGTGCTCCTGCCCGCAATTATGAAGCTGTGCAATTTCCAGTCACAGAGAACAAATTGCGCTAGCCGACGAGTCATATGTGTAGCATTATCTTTTGAGAGTGTATGTGTAGCATTATTGTATCACAGTGTTACACCGAAGACAATGCCACATTTACCGTGCAACAGCATGAGATGAGAGCAAGCATAATCAATCAGGACTCGGAATCGTAAGACTTACATTTAGCAAACTGGATCTTCTTGGAACTGTCAATTTTTGCAATTTCAGCTTGATATGGAACTTGCGATGATCCAAGTCCACCAGCCATTACATTAGATAATGCTTTGAATTCTTTTTTTTTGAGATAATGCTTTGAATTCTTTGACCAAATCACCTTTCTAGTATCAGGACAAGAGTGCCTGATCACCATCAATTTGTCAACAAGGAGCTGTTTAGCTACTTAGACAGTGCGTAGTGGACAGGAAATAAATAGCCAATAAAAGCCAATGCTTGGATGCTATATAAGCCATATTTGCCTGCTATGTGCATGCTTCGTCAAAAGCCTGTGGTACCTCATATAATTAATTGATGCCTCTGCCCCTTGAGTCGTGCTTTATTATCTTTGCAACCGATTTGCCACGCCCTAGAAAGAAAACGGCCTTGCTGACCAACCCATAACGCAAAGAGGCACCTTGCAAGAACAACTTGTTTACGAAAAAGGAGTCCACGTTTCAGATACTCATTGAGTAGGAAACACACCTGTCAACAGTATCTTCAAAGTTCCTATCATTGCAAAAGCATTGGTCTCATTGGGTGCACGTCACCATCAATTAGATTCAAGTCAAGCATAGTAAATAAAGGGGACTTAAGTCACTTACTGAACTCGTCCCAGTCACTTTCAACATTTCTATAGGCCGCAAGCGGCTAGCACGCCTTGGTATTTCTTTTTTTTTCTGAAAATGAGTCTGGCGCTCTGCCATTTTCAGTTTATGTACAGGAAGTAAAAAAAAAGAAGATTACATCTTGCTAGCAGTAGATAGTCTCCTCTGATCAAGGTCTGCCTTTACGAGGAAAGCAACCTCCAAAACACTTAACAAAGAGTTTTGAAAAATTCGGCGATTCGCTTCTTCCATACGTTCTAGAGGGCATACATGGTGACTTCTAGCAGTGGCTCGGTAGAGTCATGATGCACAAGTTCCACCACTCGTAGGGGGGAGGAGAGGGATGAAGGTGTGTTCGCACACCTTGGTATTTCGACAACAACAATCTTGCTCGTTTTACTCTCCATTTGCCGGTGTATTGAAATACCTCTCATTACGGAAAGAAAATGAACCACCGAAAATAGTAGAGTGGATTCCTAGTGCTCACTAAAACTTTATGCCACAATCTTCACTTCTTATATTCCATGTGTTACCTGAATTTCAGTGACTGTACAGTATTTCTTCGGATATTTCCAACTTGGTACTCGTTTCCATTTTGCTTTGTGAACCTTCACACCTGCCTTGCAAGTTTCACAACAGATGAAGGACAATTTCAAATGACGAAGTGAACATTGTCAATGAGGATATGGAGGGCTAGATCTTTAAGGGCAACAGTTATTCAGGTCAACCGAAATAATTGTGACATCATGGACGCCTCTTGCTACCTAGAATTACTATATGCAGAAAGAGGGAAGTGTTTTCCTTCTGTAATTAGCCACCAGATGATGGTAGTAAACAAAGCCAAGCCAGTGGGAGGGAACAAAGAGATGCCGACCCACGATGAACTACCAGCCAGAAAAGCTTCATCAACAAGGATGCTTCCAATCAACACCCTACACAGATAGAGTGGAGTAAAAGAAAGAGGTGATATGATCGGCGAAGATGCCTAGCAGTTACATATATTCCATCACTAGATTGTTGAAACATATACTTTACATTTTAAACTACACAATTGTTAAAATATGTTGTTTGTGCAAAGTCAACCAAAATGAATCCAGTATGGTCTAAATATTAGATTAGCAACAAGTAGTTGATGGATTAATGTGAGAAAACACACACCTCCATTGTTTACCAAGATCATCACTAGCTAAACACTTGAGTATCGAAATAGTACTTGGATGGAAAGCATGCTTCTAATCACATCATCTGCTTGCTTTAAATGACCACACTTGCATAGCATGTCCACCACACAAATGTAATGCTCCATCTCAGCTTCAGTTGAGTAATCAGCTTTCATACGTTTGAATATCTTCATTAAGTGCAAGGCCAGAAATTACAGCTGTCCATGATACAATGTTCCTAAATTCCATTTCATCCAATGCTTTCAGACAGTCTTCAATTCTACCACATTTAGCATACATATCTATCAACATATTATAAACATAAGTATCAGAGCACCCAGAATTGGTCTTGATGGTAAGTCCATGAACCAACCTACCAAGAACAAGGCCGTTACCTTTTGTACAAATACTCAGCAAGCTCACAATTACATGGTTATCAAAATGATTCCCCGAAATTCTCATCTGTCTGAAAATTTTAAAAGCATCAATATAATCACCATTCCGTGCACAAGCAGTAATAAGTATGCTCCATGAAATATTATCACTGCTTTGCTGATGTAAAAGTAGCTCCTTGGTTTCTTGGTACATGTGATGTGGCGTACCCGGTTTTGAGGCCGGATAAACCCCTGTATTTATCGTGCTAGTCCCATGATCAGTGGCTAGCATACACAAGCACTTGATAGCATAGACATGCAATACATCGGTCATTACACAAATAGCCATATTTGGTCTTTATTAGTACAAACCAGGCCTATTAGCCGAATTAAAACTGCAGTAGAATAAGCACGTGGTAGAGGACCCATCGGTATGCCAAGCCACAGGCAACTGACTGGGGGTTGAAACCCTACGCTTCGAAATCACTGTCGCTATCTCCGGTTTGGTATTCCTCCTCCTCGTCTGGCCACATCAACAAGCCAGGTGAGTACATCGAATGTACTCGCAAACTTCCCACCGGGGAGCTTGATACGGATAAAAATGCATGTAGGGGTATTTCAAGAAACGGCTCTATCCTGTGTTTCATATTGTGTGAGAAAGTAAGTTTGCATATGAAATACGTAAATAGATATTAAAAGCAAATTTCATAAATTGCCACGGTGATTCGAGACAAGTATCTGTTCACTTTCATCTTCCCCTACAACGGGATTCATTTCTGTGCTTTCCGCTACAACGGAAAGCCTGGTAATCACCCGCTTCAACGGGGAGTCTTATGCTCACCCGCTACAACGGGGATTCTAGGGTTTGCCCACTTCAACGGGGAAATCCCTTCTTCACTCCTCCCGCTGTGACGGGGAATCTCATGCCAATCTGCGAACATGGCGGATCGCGTCCTTAAGCCCATAACCATATTATAGGTTTTTGAAACCCAATCTACTTTAGTGTGGCCCCACCAAGTTCGTCCATAACCGTGGGCACGGCTATTCGAATAGTTTTTACCCTCTGTAGAGGTGGTACGGCTTTACCCACACGATGTAGGTCACCCTGGGCATACTGTACACCGCATACTACCAGAGCTCATACAACGAGACGCTTCACCGGAGTAAACCTAGCCATGAACCCGCCAGAAGGACATGTCCCAACTCTAGCGTGAGTCAGTATCATCGCTACAAGGAGGTTGGTGTTCCAACTTTGTGGCGAATATGGTTCCGCTACAACGGAAGCTTTTCTCTACAGAGGCTATAATCTCATCTGCACGCTTCACACTGCCTACGGGTTCATGCTAGTCTCAGACCGGGTACTAGGTCAAGTCCTTCCCATAAAGGACATATGGACGTACGGTAAGGCTTGGCCAAACAGCACTTAAGTTCGGTCCTTATATGATCCGAGAGGGACTCCTCACCACGTCCGTAAACGGACCGCAAGAACCACACCGGGCATTACCTCGCATATAACATGCTTCTTGCTTTCTCCCTTCATTTCCGACCCGGATCAAAATCTTCTCCATTTTGTTTTGGTTTTAATAAAACCTCTTTTCGACAAAATATCCTACCCATGGATATACTACCTTCATACACCTTCGGACATGACGGTCCGTTTTCAAACTTTCACCACATGAAATATGGGAGTATCTCTTCCTTTTTGAAAACCTAATTTTTGCAACTGTAGGGCTAAGCACATACTCTACCCTAGGTTTCCAGTAACTTTTTCGGAATACGTAGTCCTTAGGGTGACAAGGAGTTCAGGGTCGGACTAGGGTTTTCTAAGCATTGGTTATAACTTCACAACATAAAATAACAAATCGTAAAACATAGCATGCATGTTTCGTAAACAAAATATCATTTTGTAAACTTGGGTTTCAACATGATCAAGGGTGGAAAGCTTGCCTGGCAGTTCCTGGTCTTGATCGGGACGTGGAGATGATTCTGGCTCCTCCTGACGAACGTACCTCACACCGTCAACTACACGTTCGGGAAAAACCTCGGATAAGGAAACCAAGTGCAACAAAAGACAAATGACGGAACTCCACAGAGATCAGCATGCATGCATTATGGCTTTCATGACATTTCAGTAATTTCTAACATGTTTAGATGCTACCCTAACATATATATGCATTGGGTTCGATATTAGGGTTTTTAGATCTCTCATATGCTTCCTTCATGTTTTGAACGATGCAACATATGTATATACATATATTTTTGTGTTTTCATGCTAGGTTTCAGAAGATTAAAGCTCCAACATGTTTGGGATTTTAGAATGGGTCACAAGTTAAAAAGGAAATTCAAAATGTGCTTGAATTCAAAAGGGATATTTGAATTACCTTCTGTACAACAAGAAAAGTTTGAATTTTTGAAAATCTGTTTGAACCAAAAGTTGCTAAATATTTTTAGGTTCAACTTTTATTTTGGAAGTTTTTCAAGAACCGGATTATTTCTAGGTGAACCGGGCGAACCAAAATCAGATCCGGTTTTGGAATTAAGGAACCAGCGGTTTTCTAGACTTTACACTTTCTTCAGAGGGGCCTTACGCCTTCTGGCTACGAAGACGAAGGGAAAGCCGGGGCGTGGCCACTTACCCGCTGTGGGCCTGGCGAGAAAGGCAGGCCCACCTGGCAATGGCGCTGCTCCCTTACCGGTTCGGAGGCTGCCGGGTCCACTGGCCGGAGGCACCGAGTTGCACCTCCGGACTGGCGGCCGAGGGCAGCGGTGGCGGTGCTTCTCTGGTGAGGTTTCCAGCGAGAAAGAGGCTTTTGGCACTGGCAACTCTTAGCAAAAATTGGAGCTGGTTTTGGGAAGGGAAGAGGATGGGGAAGACGATGGTGAGATGGGTTGGTGCTGGGGTGGCTTGCTACTCTCGGATTTTGGGGAGATCAGTGGCAGCAAGAACTAGTCAGGAAGGGAATTGGTGGGAGCTCAGGGAAAATTGGCGGGTGTGGGAGCTTCAGAGGAGTGGAAGGGAGCTAGGTGGAGTGGCTAGGGTACTCACGACGTCCCTAAATAGGTAGTCGGCGGGGCAGTCGGGTGGTGGCCGCTGGACTTAGCCATGCACGGTGTTGAGGGAGTGTGAGGTCGGGTCAGCGGTGCGCAGAGCTTGTTGGTGTCCCGAGCAAGGCTGTGGCGTGCGGGAATTAGCTGGCCGGCATCGGGGCAGAGGGTGGCGTGTGGCTGCTGCTGGCAGTCAGCATTGCCGTGCACTGGCGCGCATCCAAAGCAATGCCAGGGCGCGTCCAGACCGACATGCGTGTGCCCCAGCATGCCCTAGCGTGCTGAGCAAGTACCTGAGCAAGTCAGCGGTGCTGAAGTGACCAGAGGGAGGGAAAAGCAATAGAGGGTTGACATGAACTTATGGGGAGTAAGGTTGTCCGAGGTTTTGCCATTGTCGGCATGGAATGACCCTAGGGTTGAACCCTGTGGATTGGGAGTGTTCACTGAAGGAGAAGGGGTGGGGAAGGGTTCTTGGCTGGAGTAGGGGCTTTGGTAAAAGATTGGAGTAAAAGGGATGAGAGTTGAACTTGATTTCATGGAGAAAAGAGAAATGGGGCAAGGTGTTCGACAGGGATTGTGCCAAATTTTTGAACTGGAGATGTTCATGTCTTTGCACATTTGGGACTTTGGTACTGAGATGAGCATTGTGGGATTTTATGGAATTTTTCTGAGCTCTGATTGCATGGGTTGTAGTTCAAAGCCAGATTTTGATAAAGATTCAAATTTGGATGTAATCAAAGATTTTTGAACTGGATGCTCAAATATTATTTCATAATTTGGTGAAAAATAGTTTTAAGAAGTTTATGAAATTTTTCCAGAATTTTTGGATGGAAGAAAACACATGTGATATGGATTTAGGGTTTCTGCCTGATGGATAATTTATTAAGAAATGGGGCGGCAGATTAGGTTTTAGGGTTTCGGGCGACGGCACGGTAGATGGGAGGCATGGGGAAGATTAGGATCCATACTTTGAGAGCCGGGAACAAAGATGGGTGGGTTGCCGTTAGGGTTTGGGTTTGGAAAGTGCTCGTGCGTATACGGTGCGTGTGTTCGATTAGGGTTTCATGCACATGCGATGATGGGGTCACAACTTGGGTTCGTTACGTGACGATGCAATCTAACTCAAGCGTGCCCATGAAATGACATGCTTTGAGAAGAACTGAAATCCAAATGAGCATGCAATACGACTGACACATATAGGCATATACACGTATTAGGGTTTAGGTTTTTGAAAAATTCGAGATGCTAAAAATCAGTGTGTGACATGTGAGCTCTGTTATATGCCCCAACTAAAACACTCATGGAGACATTACAGGAGACAGGATCCGATGTAATCCCATAAGCCAAGGCATCAGAAACAAAGCCACGCGAAACATACGAAGATACAATAGCAGCACTTGAGACATAGTCATTACTGCCATAACCCAATCTTGTGACCAATGAGTGAATTTGCCACAGATCCAACAGCGATGGATCCTTGAGCAATGAAGAAAAGGTAAACTCACTTGGGCTAATTCCTGATCGCAGCATATCTCACAGAATAACAAACAGTGTTAGAACAAGACTATCTTTGTCGCGGGGATTTCGCAACGGTATACATTTCTAGTAGGATTTGGGGGACGCAAGAGGATGATCCGAGGAGGGTTCACATGAGAGATTTACCCAGGTTCAGGCCCTCTATCGAAGAGGTAACACTCTACTCCTGCTGACTGTTTATCAAGCCTCGCGTGAGAAAAATTTGGAGTACAATGGGGGTGGAGTTCTTTCTCCTATGCTCTAAACAAAAATGTCGACGTTTTAGCCCCCCACACAGGTGCCCTGGCCTTGCCTTATATAGACCCGGCAAGGCCTAGGTTTTACAGCTGCCGAGTCAGCCGAGTCGTGGTAACGCCACACTTGATTGGCGCCTTAACTGCACTTATTGCCTCTTGGTAACGCCCAACTTAATGCCATAGTAACGCCTGGACTTGATGGCACCCGGCCGTTACTTCCGAGTGGATCCTGTGGGCTATATTTGGCCGAGTGAGCCTCCTGCCGTGGATTTGAGCCATCTTGAGTTTGTTGGGCCGACTCCTTGTCTTGGACCTATCCCTTGGGGATCCCGCCGTCAATTTCAGTGACCAGAAATCAGAGCATTCCAACATGCGGTGCTATTCATAAAAACTTCTTCAAGCACTTTATGAGCATCCCTCCTACCAACACATTTTGCATAGAAACTAACCAGTGAAGTGTTCACAAACACTGCCTTATTGAGATTATGCTTGATAGATTTTGCATGAACAAACTTGCCATGATCCTGTCCATTAATACTGGTGTAAGCATAAAGAACACTAGCAAATGTAGTTTCATCGGGCAAAACACCCTAACCTTGCATCCTCGAGAAAAGCTCAAAAGCTCTCCCGCGCAAATTACTCCTAGCAAAGGCAGAGATCATTGTATTCCAAGAAACCACATCTCTGAACATCAACCCATTAAACATCTTCTCTGCGGCATATAAAGCGCAGCAAGTACAGTACGAATTCAGCAATGAATTTGCAACTTCTGAGCAGGAGTCCATTGCAAGTTTCTTCACAAGCCCATGAACAAGCTCCGGTGAACCAAATGCAGGCAAGATTGCAACTAAAGATCCTTCGGTAAAGCCATCACCACTCCTCATGAGTTCCCTGAACCAGAACATGGCATCCTAGACATGCCCATACTGCACAAATGAAGAGACGAGGCAGTTCCAAGTGACGACGCTGCATGCAGGCATTTCCCGAACACCCTGAGCGCATCACCGAATCGTCTATCTCGCGCGAAGAACCCCAGCAACGCTGTCCCGGAGTACGGGTCCCTGTGGAGCAGCCCGCTCTTGAGGATGTGTGGGTGCAGCTGCGCGGTGTGGCGGGGGCCGACGGAAGGCGAGGAGAGGAGCGGCGCGAAGGTGAAGGCGGTCGGGGCGACGCCGGCGGCGAGCATGCGCGCGAGCAGCGAGAAGGCGTCGGCCGCGTGGCCGGCGCGCGCACGGGAGGCGATGAGGGAGTTGAAGAGGCACGGGGAGAGCGGCGGGGTCGGGGTCGGGATCGGGTGCGGCATTCCGTCGTGCAGGAGGTGGGCATGGCGGACCGAGGCCGTTGAATCACGCGGATTCGGGAGAACGAGCGGCGGCGATGATAATATGACAGCAGGAGCGCGAGCGGGGTTGGCGCCGAGCTCGACCGGCGGGGACTTGCGCGAGGTGGGGTGGTGGATGTAGCAGATGTTAGGCTCCTCACATCGCGAAGGGGCGGTGCGGGAGGAAAGAATTGCAAGGTGAGAGCCCGTGAGCGGCAGCGAGGGCTGGGGAATATCTCAAAGCCCACCGAGGCGTATCCGTCCCCGTGGGTTGGGCTGGACAACAGGGGTGGTATGTCTTCTCCGCGTGGACAGAAGTCCTACGCGCGCTCTCGTCGGGCCGCGCACGGGCCGGTGGAGTACTTTTTTTTAAGGCACGAACAGACCCATACAACTCACAACTCACGCGCGCTTCACTAACGTTACGTCCACAAAAATATGCCATCAACCAATTTTTCATTATGTCACGTAGAATAATTAAAATGTCAGATTTAACATAAAGTTAAAAATTTAAAGTCAATCATATTATCTTTATACGTTGCCGTATTTTATACTAACTCTTCGTGTAGAATCAGCTTAAGCGACCACATCATTGTATGAATTATTTAATAGCCGACTCTAGATAACATAAAGAGATAGGAAAAACAATACTAGATATCCTAAAAGGAAAATAAAAAACATCTTATTCCTTCGAAGATCATGCCTAGGGAACACATGCAAACGCTGCTGAACCCAAAGTTCGAAAGCGCGTAGCCGAGATACACAACCGCAGCCTTGACCAACTAAGTAAGGCTCAGTTCGCAATGGAGTACATTTTCCGGTGGATAGATTGGTGGTGGTGGGAATGGGGAACTCGTTGCTCGTCGGAGGTTGGTGTGGTACAGCAGGAAATTGTCAAGCGCTTGGCCCGACCGGGGCATGATGGTTCGACCAGTTTGCTTGTCTCATCACGACGCGAAGCCGTGCAAATAAACCGTGCATTACGTTTGATGCCATAGGCTTTGATCTTTGTCCGTTGTAGACAAGTTTGAGATTATCCATTGGTTGATCTAGAACGAAAATGATCTGATGTCTGCATACACATTTCGCATGTCTAGATATCAAGCAGTGCGAAAATCATTATTTACGGCTACCCGTCGGGACGGTTAATTCCGACCGCGTCATGACGGTCTCGTCCTTGTTCGGTGCATGTGACCTTATTGTTGTAATACGTGTTTAATTAACTCACTTCGTTATTTACTTATAGACAACTTCCACATCAGATGGTCAGCACCGAGTAGAATGAAGCAACTATCACATATTCACATGCAAAACAACAAGCTTATGTTTTCTTGTACTTGATGAAATGAACAACACATACTAAGAGTTTTACATATACATCATATTCTTATTTTACTTTCTTAAATTATTTCATAGTGAAAAGAGAAAAAATATTTTATTATTTTGACCAAGTGGGATCAGTAGCTTATTGCATAAGCTGAAGGTTTTTGAGTTGACAGCTGTAGTGTTTGGAGGTGAAAGATCGATGTGTCCATGTAGAAACAATACATTTCAAAGTAAAAAATTGTACATTTTAGAGTAGAAAGTTCGTGGTTCCAAATATAAAGTTAGATATTTTCGAGTGGAAAGCTCGCGGTCTCTAGTGAAAAGTTGGGCATTTTCAAGTGAAAAGCTCCGGTTCCTAGTTGAGAGCTCGATGTTTCTAAGCAGAAAATTTAATGTTTTCGAGTAGGAAGCTCGTGGCTCCTAGTTGAAGGTTTGATTTTTTTTTCACTGAAAAGCTTGATGTTTACGATTGGAAATATCTTGTTTCCTAATTAAAAGCTCAAAGTTTTCGAGTGAGAAGTAAATTATAAGCCTAATTTTTAAAAGATATATCGTCAACACTACTTTAACATTGCATCTATATGAATTTAAACCCCCAATATCCACACATACGCAACCACGTGAGCATGTCCCCTGATCATACGTTAGAATTGACATAGACTAGAAATAATTTCAAAAATCTCACTAAATTTTTACTGAACGTACTCGTTTTTATGTAGATGTGATTAATTTAGATGCTAGATAAATTAAAGAGACCTAATCTTCATTGGTCACGTGCTAGATAAAGTAAAACACAAAAATAAACCATGATTTGTCTGCATGCTAAAGAGAAGAAAAACAGAAAAGCAAAAATTGGGATGTGCAGTGCGGTTTACGTTGAAAAAGAAAAGGTTAGAAAATTACGAGCTACATATATATACTGTGACCGATTATTCATCTAAAAAGGAAACATAGCCAGTAAATAGATATACTAAAAATAGAAGCTAAATCTAGTCGGAAATTGACTGTTCGTGTTCTGCGCGACGATGTGTCGCTAATCATCTGCCCCCCAAGCAATATAGTGCCTAATATCAATATGTTTAGCAATTCAACAGCGTTTCAAATTCGAAATCCTACCACGATTGAAAAAACCTGGCCCTACAACTTCAGAAATAAAGTATCGCTCCTTGCATAAATCGGAAGTGTCGGAAGGAGCATAAATTACCTAACGTAGAATAGAAAGAAGGGAAGCGATCAGGCGGAAGTAGCAGGCGGCGTCGGCGTCCAGACGAGAAAACGAAACGCAGCGGCGGCGACGTATATGGGCATCACGATCAACTACAGAACTGGTCCGCTACTAGGCCTCTCACACGCGCTCAGCTTGCTGGGCCGCGCTGTGGCTGGCGCATGGTTA
Source organism: Stipa capillata (assembly GCA_019208055.1). Taxonomy (NCBI): domain Eukaryota; kingdom Viridiplantae; phylum Streptophyta; class Magnoliopsida; order Poales; family Poaceae; genus Stipa; species Stipa capillata. The sequence continues at coordinate 33,931 of JAGXJF010005438.1, read as the reverse complement.
GGCCATGCGCGGCTGAGCACGCCGGTTTGGATTTCGGCCTGGATTCGGGTGTCCCTTATATTTGGTCAGGGTCTCACACACTAAACTAAAGGTCTATATCTAAGTAAGGGGAGCCTCTTGGACCCGGTCTCCAGTGACACCTGGTGGGGTCTCACTGGAAATATTAGTCTGCGGTATGGACTAGATGGAGATTCCAATTTTGAACGACAGAATTTTGGCTAACAGTTTTGCTCCCTGCATCAACATATCTTACCATTTTCCTTAGACAAAAGGCCAGACTGCCAGGCTTTATTAAGAAAGACACAGAAGTACAGACTATCATTACCATTTTCTACTAGGAGAACATCAAAATCAAAGATCCCGCAATGCAGATCTTATCTCTTCATCCTTATGTACACAGCAATACATCATTATGCGCCTTAAGTAATCATCAGTATCTTGATCATATCGCCTAGCAAGCATTATGCTAATGCCGTCCAAATATACTTAGATGCATGGGACGGCATAATTAAGCTTACTAGCTTAATCCACAATCCTCGCCTAACCTATAACCTAGATACATCATACACACACTTATACGGACGCTAGTGCGGCGGCCGTTGTTCGATCAATCATGGACCATTGTCTGTTACAGTAGCTTACTAGGCCATGTATATTTCACGACGATCGGATAATGGTCGGCGCGATCAACCATTCAAAAACCTCCTTTAGTTTCTGTCATCTACTGCGTACCTAACTGATCGACCGTATATATCCTTGCGAATACTCACCCTGCGTTTTAGCCAGCCGTGTAGGATGCACTCATGCATGATGCATCTTCTAACATAGCTGTCCCCGCAAATCAACATATGCCACTGATCGATCGTGTATAGTCGATCAATGGCGTTGCATCTATAAATTAACATTGATATCTCATTGATAGTAAATTGACATTGATATCTTCTTTCCGGCCGGCCAGTCTGCATCTATTGCCGGCGGTGTGGCGGTGCATGTCGGTCTGACTTATCTTCTCACCCAACTCGAACTCAAAGAAGGCATGAATAGAGTGAGCTGTTTAATTGGAGTACTATCGTTCCAATATTTCTAGAATTTATATTTTTATTAAATAATTTTGCAATCCTTGGGGAAATGCATGTACTAATTACTGATATGCGTGTACTTTGTGCTGTGATATGCTACGAATCCATGCTGTCATAGAGGACTGATGTCAAATCAAGTATTAGGTCGCTCTTATTGTCATCCTCTTGTGTGTAGGCACTTACATAAACAAGGACAGTGTGGAGTACTATTCCTTTACTAACACTAAATCAGAATATAATTAGAAAATATTTATAGGATCCTCCGTGTTGATTTGGTGCATCGGTTGGACCAAAAACGATTTTCATACTCCCACCGAAAGATGGGTTTCCACATGATGCAACTTTTCCCCTGCTAAACTAAGGCAGTAGGGCGCCACTCATCTTACATGCGGTCCCATCCAACCATATAACCAGCAAAACCAGGCTAGAATCAATATGCAAACGGCTCCTAACAGACGGAGAAAATCAAGAAACGCCAATTCACTTGGTCGATATTGACATAAACACACAACCTGACGAGGACAGCACAGGAATATTTTTATATGGATGCTTTCGTTTGAAGCTACTCAAGTTCTAGTATAGTGCTTCAAAGAAATAGAGTCAACCAATCTTAGGCATCTTGAAGAGCCGTTATATATCCGTACGTACCGGCCGAACTGACAGACGAATCTGCTCGTCGATAGGCCACCAGGAAATGTAGTGGAAAGGTCCCATGGAAAACATATAAATAAACGAAAAAGGTTTATATCGTGTGGTATAGTAGTGACGGCGCCAACTCGAACTATTATTTGGTTATTAAGACTACAAAAAGCAACTCCAAAACGTATGTGAAACGAAGAGACGCCGGTACCAACCTTTTTTTTATGGAGTAAATGTTTTCTGGAGTATGTAAAAGTTGTTTGTATTTTTTGCAAAAAAAATTTACAAGAGGGAGCTTTTGATCTCATTACCTTTTGGTTAAGAACCTGTAGTGTATAAACATAGTGACGACGCACTCACCTGGAGCTCGCTACGGATTAAAGACCACGGAAAACCATAGAGTTTTTTCAGCCTCAAAAAAGATAATCTAGAAGCGTTTTTACTAAATAAATCTTTGCTTGATCTGATATTATATTCTCAATCCGTATGGAAGCCCGTAAAAAAGGGACGCACCAAGGACCCATTGCCCTCAAGTACACGTGCTCCTAACCTGCGCAGAGGAGGGACTCGTGCAAGACCACGTCTTCGATAGAACTGTCAAAGTTTTTCGGATTAAAACTCAAAACCACAACTTTAAGGAACCTCGTGACATTTTATCTATCTTTTAGATTCTTTTACAAACTAAGCTTAATCTCTTATAAATAATCTAAATTGGTAATTTTACGATGTTTAATAGCAAATCTAACATATCAGACCCACAAGTCAATGTTTCCGTGGACGATCGTGGACACTCGTGTTAGTCTCTCCTGTCAGGCTCGCTCTCTCTGATCCCGCCGGCGAGCATCCCATCTCCCATACATCTTCAGCCCAATGAAGCACACGCACGCATCCATCAATTAATTAAGTGCTCAAGAACACGCATGCAACCATTCAAGAACATGCATACATCAGCTATACGTCCACTAGGCGCATCCCCGGGCACTACATCTACTGGGAGCTGCTGACCACCGGCGTCGGCGCCGCGGCGGAAAGGAGACCTTCAACAAGTGCATCACGGGCCTGCCATCCGGGATCAGCTACTTCCAAGCATGGCTGCCGGGCTGACCATCTCCATCCTCGGCGTCGACACGGCTGCGCTCGTCGAGGCCAAGCGCCGCGGCGCCGCAGCCAACCACGGGCTCCTGGACACCCCAGGGCAGGCAGGATGCGTACTACTGGCTCATCACCTGCCTCATGCTGCTCAACCTTGGCTACTACCTCCTCTTCTTCCCTTCCATGCTCCTCTCTTTCCCATCCCCTACCTCCTCCTCTCCATGCCCGCGCGCGCCGCTGCCAGGTGCTCCTCTGCCGCTGCCTGCAATCCGGCAAACCGGAACAGCTCCGCTCGATTCCTCATGCCAAGAGGTGCGCCACGACGAGATAAGGATGACCATGACACCAATTGCACCTCCCATTCTCTGCCTCGCCGGACTTTCGCGTTCTTCCCCGACTCCAGCCGGCCACCACCACGCGTCGATTTCCTTCATCCGTCAGTTATAGCGTAATTCCTTCCGGATGCACGACCTCCTCCGCCTCCTATATATTTCCCATCAATTAATTTCGTGATTTCGTGGCCTAAGCTCCTCCGCCACGTGAGACCGACGTTGCCCGTGCTCGTCGCTGGCGAGGTATAGTGCTCTCTCGTCCTGAGGCGACTAAGCCCTTAGCTTTCCCACGACGTCCCGGATCCATTTACGGAGAGAGAGAGAGTCAGGAGGAAGGAAAAAAGGAAGAACAGGAGGACATCAGCGATGGACGATGAGGTGCGCCATGTCCAGGCATCACGTCGGAGATGCTTGCGTGGCCCAGCTCAGCCCTAACAAGTGGGCCTATCTTGTGGGTTTTGCTGTCACATGACCAGAAGTTCTAGTTTGGGTGATTTGTTAAAGATCTGTAAGCGGTGATTTTTTGAAAAAATTAAAATGTGTGATAAAATGTCATAAGATACTCTGAAATTGTTTTTTGGGATATGTGATACTAATTATCAAGGAAAGCAATACAAACAAAAGACAAACAACACACTAGCTACCTTTGTCTTCGACCAAAACATGGTCGTAGCCGGCATCGTCCTCAACCAGTTGGAGAACAAGTCGAAGAAGAAGAAGAACATCGAGCATGACTACTTAAGATGCTCACAAGCGTAAATTGCCTCCAACATGATTTAATCATTGCATAGAAACCGCCTATAGCGGCAAGATAAAGGGAGTCAATGTTCATGCATCGGTTGGGGCGCACCTAGAACTTGACATGCGTAGGATCCAGCGTCATCGATCCAACACATCGGAAACAAGGACCCAGATCGAAGAAGGTCGTAGCAGCAGACGGCAGGAGCACATGAACATGCGAGATTTGGTCGACTAGATCCACGAGAACACACCCTCACACGCTCTACGTCGACGCCGTAGAGGACGCCACCGTGATAGGGAAGGATCTAGTGGGACTTATTCCAATGCCACGACATCTCCGTCACCATGACATCGCCGCCTAGACACCAATACCTAAACAACCTAGAATCTAACTACATGTCGCGTTAGAATTGAGGTTCCCGCCACCCGACGCTAGAGAGAAGGTCGGAGGAAGGGGACACACAACAACACTGGCGAACAAAATGGAGGCGTCGTGGTTGCTCTCTCTATGGGAACCATCTAGGAACGGTCCTGGAAACCGTCCCGCTCATGATAGCTTGACTCTATTGAAGTTGATGAAGGTGCACAAAATCTTGAGGAAGCAGAAGGAAGAGACTGAATGCACCGGTGTGCAAAATCTTGAGGAAGCACATGCACCGACCGGAAACTAGGCCCCTGGATGGCCAAATATGCTATAGAGGCGATAGCGCTTAACAATGGCTAGTAAGATTAGTGAGGAACATTGCCGCCAAGTTAGCAAGGGATGGCTCTAAACCAACCATGTTATACTCTGCTGCCTTCTTATGCATAGCTACCCTCGGATTTGATCAACGTTTGTAAGATACGACAAAAGTTGCACGGTATCAAGACCAAAGTAGATGAACCCATAGAGAGTACCAAAATAATGATGACGAACGATCATCATAAAAGAGAAAAGATTTGAGGAAGACGATGGTAAAATTTTTAAGCACAACCTTAAAAGAGTATAAGGAAAAACCCTCTCATACCTTTTAGGACCATCGGATCTTTGCCCCATATAAGAATCTAATGCTAAAGAAAGCCATCTAATCCCCTCTTACTTGCACCTTGCTCTTAGATTGCTTGATCGCTTGAGTTGGGTTCCTATGGCTACCCCCTCATGGGTTGACCTCTTCCAAAACAAGGAGGTTTTCTAATCCTAGTATGTTTCCTCTAGAATTTCCTTAGAGAATCTCCAATGGCTTGTTACAATGCTTGTTACTACGGAGAAAGAAAATGATCAAACTCATCAATAGTAACAACCTCCCTAGTAGCTTGTTACTAATACCTAGGTTGTTATATATTGGTGTGAGAGTATGGACCCCACTAAACATGCTTTTTAGTAAGAAGGTTTTCTTTGATAGAGCATTTGCTTATTTTACTAATGCCTAGGTACAAGAGTCAGGTTATTACTCCCTGTTGTAATAACCTCATTCTCTTCCGCCATCTCTCTTCCACATCACCCAAAATCCTATGTGATACAATTTTAGTAATGATTGACGTAGATTGTTGGAGATGCTACTTAGCACACATCTTTGAATCATAGTAGATCACGATACAAGTCATGTTTTCTTAACAAATCAAGTGAGTAATAAGCTCTCTTTTTTGGAGGGGGGATAGGGGTTTTTTATTGAGAAGAACAGAGACCACGTAAAAGGAATGGCTTAGAATGGGAATCAAAGAACACCGTGGACAGGAATCCCCAGATTTGACTCTAACCTGCGGCTAGGAACTCCACTCGAACACATGACTATTGGGTTTGTCCTTAGCCAGAGGTGAGAGCTAGAAGACAAGGAAGAAGAACAAAACTGGGGTGGCTTATTAGTAGAGCTAGAAGACAAGGAAGAAGAACAGAACTAGGGTAGCCTTATCGGGGGGAATCAACGCCGACAACAACGAGTAAAGCACCATCATGCATATCTATCTCCGAAGATGACCCATCCCCGGCGTGAAGCTCCGTAGCCACCACAAGGGCTGGACACGCCATGTTGGCAACCTCCACTGGGGGAAACCAAAATACCCTAGCTTATTTATAGGCTAGAGAAGGGGATGTGCCCTCTCCCCCTCCATTCTGGCTGGCGAGGCCAGTGGAGGAGAAATAGAGAGGAGGCGTTGGTGGGGGCTGAAGGAACGACAATAAATAGCGTGGGAGAGGAGAGAAAAAGACAGAAAAGGTTTCCGTCTACATGTATTCATTTGGGTTTAATTACATGGCGCATATATAAAGCCTTCAAAATTTCGACGTGCTCTACACTTTTATATGTGACTTTGTGACATATTATATCAAGTAAAGCATGGTGGCGAAATTTTGCTTAAAAATGTCTCGTGCGGTCTTTACAAAGTGTGGTTTTGAAAAACTTACTCTACGTCTTTACTTTGCCTCTGTCACTACTAACTGGTGCTCATGGAAATATTGAGCTTGTAGCCTGTTTTAATTTTGCATTTTATTCTGAAACTGAAAGGTATATGTACGCTGTAAACCAGCACCTTGATTTACAAATGAAGAACTCTTGACAGATGCAATTCGGTTTTATGAGACGCTTTTTCCTTTTGAGAAATATCATACGTTAGCTAGATTTTAATTACTTATATATTAACTAAATGATCTTGTAAGGCACATTGCCGCACCCTATCCACTAATTTTATTGCGCCCAAACTGGCTTTTCAATTTGTTATACTCTCTATGTCACTGTATAGGTCGTTTTAGATTTGTGAAAGTTAAACATTTTTAAGTTTGACCACCAACATACCAACATCTACAATGCTAAATTAGTATTACTAAACTTGTCATAAGATATACTTTCGCAATGTATACTTTGTTTTATTTAAGAAAGCATATTTCTTGTAGAAATTGATAGTCAAAATGCATCTTGAAGACCATGTCAATATCTAAAACGATCTACATTGTAACACGGAGGTAGTATGTTCCTAGTTCGTTTATTAAGAAAAACATTTACTTCCTCGGTTTCACTATATTTGTCCTTATTTCACCATGCATGCAGACCAAGTTAACACTAAATCTAAAAAAAGTTAGTGACAAATGGCCATACATATTTCTATTAACCAATAGTACAATCATTCGCAATGAATTTAAATAGGAAATAGAGTGAAAATATTATAATAACTATATATTTAATAATTTTTAATAGATAAATATTTTAAAATGGAGTAACTCAAGACTAAAGATATATAGCGAAACGGATGAGTAATTTACACGGCCCAGAATGGAGCAAACGTTTGTGAAGACGTTAGACTCATAATTGATTATTATTTCCTGCATGGGGCCGCTAGATGCATTACAGGCTATAAGCCTCCTGCCTACAGGCTACAGCAGCAATACATCACACATAACAAAATGTCGGTAGTGGATCACTTTGTGTTCTAGCTAGGAAATGACAATGTATATCTTCAAGAGAACATACTAAAATCAATAAAGCCACTACCAGAATCTGTAACTTTCCCGAGTGCCAAAAACACTCGAGAAAGACGAAAATACATTCGGGAAAATCTTTCCCGAGAGTCACACTCGGAAAAGTGCCGTCGGGATATTTATGGTCGGGAAAGAGTGTTTTCCCGAGTGTTCGCACTCGGGAAAGCGATAGTTTCCCGAGTGTCCGACAATACACTCGGGAAACAACGGCACTCGGGGAATAAAATCGCTAACGGTCGAAAATAACGGTAACGGACTGTTTCCCGAGTGCACACTCGGGAAAGTGCACTCGGGAAACAGTAGACATGCGTCCATTTTCTAGCCTTCCACGTGTGCGTTTGCAGGGGTGACACGTGTTTGTTGTTTACCGAGTGTTCAGCACTCGGGAGAGTTTTTTACGTGGCATCATCTCGGGAAAGCTATTCAAATCATTTTTTCCTACCAATTTACTGTTTTCTAATATTTTATTTGGAAGCTATTTACTAAATTCCAGCCACAAACAAGCACATATATAATATAACCATAAACCATGACATAACACAAGCTACAGATAATTTCACAGCCACAAACCAAAAAGAGGAAGATGACCACATAGTCAGGTTGGGTTAACATCCAGTAACATCGTGCGTAAAGTCCAATTGCTGCTAGTACAATGCAATAAGCAGAAAAGATTTTTTTGAACATGAGAAGAATTAAGTCCATTTGTATTGTTCACTACAGCAAGGTATCGTCTTGTGCTTCAGGGCAGACCAAAGGAGCATTAAGCTAGGCTCCCACTGCTACATTGAAAAACAACCACAAACCATTAGGAAATAAATGAGCGGTTTGTTTACTTAGATGATTGCTTATATAATCAACACAATAAAATATACTTAACACAATTATATCATTACAACATGCACATCTAGAACACTACAACTATTGTCGTGCATGAAGGAGCAAGGGAGCACATGCAACATTCGTTCCATAACTAATCTGAGCAGAAAAGGAGAATAGATAGTCCACAGATTTCCATCCTTGGTCGTTTTGAGTGAACAATCTCAAGTTCTATCATATATAAACCATATCCTTTTGAGTGAACAATCTCCAAGTTCTATCATATATAAACCATAAATATTCTATCAATCAACATACAGAGGAACAATTCTAGTGTCTTATTTTCTGCTTATCTGAAGTGACATAGTCATAGGAACAGGAAGTTGACCTGTTTGGTAAGGGTGTTTTTGGATACATTTAAATCAAACAACCATCAGTGCTCCATCCAGCAATCCTTCCAAAGCCAGGGAAATCATGGATTGACCACCATTAAGTAGTTCTGTTCACAAGATAGAAATAACTTTCATTTAGAAAATCACTAAAAGATATACTAAAACATCAGGGGGTCAATTGATTCAATTGAAAGTAGCATAGTTCTACTTGAATACTACTCCCTTGGAAATCTTTACATGTATATCATATAAAAATTACAGGGCGTAGTAAGTAGCAACTATCAAGTGAAAAAAAGGCAGATTACCTCTTTTGATCTGTACATCTCCATTCTTGTTCTTGATTCTTGACTTCTTGCTATCCTCGCTTGACTACAAGATGAGAAATAATTCCTAGTTAGTAGTTCATCAATTAACATTGAAGTGGACAATAACAATAAGAGGTAAGAGCATGGAACTCATCCCAAATTCTCAATAGTCGCTTCTCAAGTAGCAAGCAGCAGCTCCCCATCCCTTCATAGTCCAAACAGCACTTGTGCCACTTGTGTCAACTGGTACAAGAGGAAGAGAGGGAGAAAGGCCGGGTTGGGTTTATTATCTACTGGAAATATATTACAATGTCATACAAAGGAGCACTTGTGCCACTTATTTTGCTAGCTCAGATCCTTTTTCAATCTCTTCAAATTGGAAGCAGATTTTGGATGGCTTGGGCAGCTCCAATATCTAAAGACGTGAATCCTTCAGTCAGTAGCTTGATGATGATAAATGTATATGTTGCACTAGCTGTTGTTAGCTCATTGTGCATCTTCATACGATCCCATCTTCTTGTCACGGCTGGATGTAAGACTGCAACCATGCTATTAGCTTTTTTATTATGTTAATGTAGAAAGTTGAAACAAACTGCAGGCTTCCACCGATCAAAGCGCAGTGGATACTCAAATTTTTGACCTGATGGGTTACCTTCTATTTCCTGCCATCGAACTTCTTGGAACAATTATTCTAATGTCACGGATTGCATGGCCAGTCTTTGTAATTTTTGTCCCCGTTATTGTTGCATCTGTATGGTATCAGGTAATTTTTCTCATATAGTTTCTTTTGATGTGAATTCTTTTGGCATCCATTTCTTGAATATATAGAAAAAGTACAATTTCATTCATTCATAACTAGTTAATTATGCATGAGCATTCCACACCTTGAAGACAAAATATAGAATAACAACAAAGTTAGTTTGTAGAGTACATGAAACAATCATATGTTTCGGCAATGATTTGATACATTAACAACGTGTCCTACATTTAAAACAGTAGATGTTCATATAGATAAACTAATTGGTTGGAGTGGTGGTGTGAAAATCTTTCACCAATCATGAACTGACATCACTCTCTATGTAACAGTGTGCAGTGATACTAATCCTAGAAGCTTTTCTATTTCAAAATGAGTAAATAGCATGATATGTCCGTAAACTTCCTTGGATTGTCACATTGGTCCCTGATTAGAGCTAAATTGATCCCAAACCTTGCATAAGTGAGTCAGGGCAGGTCCAATCCAAATTAAATTAGCAATCAGAGATGGCATGGCACTTCTACCTTATTGACAAATGACAACACGGATGAATTGAAAACTAATAATTTTGTTCAAGGGGCTTTGAATACTTGTTTCAATTGTAAAGGTGATAATCTCATTGATTTCACATGAAGACAGCATGGTCAAATGATTATACAGATTACATTAGTGTAAGTATGGTTTAAACCTGTATTAACTCATTTATACAAGTTAAAGGAAGTAAACGTGCAGTTCTGATGTTAGGGACTAAGTGGCAAAACTGTACAAATTTAGGACCAACGTTGCACTTTACTCTTGGTGAACGTTGGTTAGGCAGATGACGACAAATTTTGTCTTAAGACATTCTCAAGACCTTATGAGCCCTTGACATATGAACAACAAATGCCGTCCTTAACGAGATTGTACCTAAATGGGGAGGAGACGGTGGCAAAAGAGGCGGATGTTGGCGTCGGAGAGGGGCGGCGGCAGTGGGATCTGAAGAGGGCCGGGGGCCGCGGCGAGATGCGGCGGCACCGGATCCGGAGAGGAGCGGGAGGCGCGGGCCGCGCCGGCGGCGCCGGATCTGGAGACGACCGCGCGGAGCCGCCGGAGGGCCGGGTGGCGCGGCGAGGTGCGGCGGCACCGGATCCAGAGAGGAGCGGGAGGCGCGGGCCGCGCCGGCGGCGCCGGATCTGGAGACAACCGCGCGGAGTCGCTGGGGGGCCGGGGGGGCGCGGCGAGGTGAGGCGCGGGCCGCCGGATCCGGAGAGGACCGCGGGGAGCGCGCCGGGAGGGGGGGAGGGGGAGCGGAGTGCCCGTAGGGGGGAGGGCGGAGTGCCCGTGGGGGGTGGCAAACGCGGCGGCGATTGGGAGCATGGAGTGCGGCGGCGGCGGCGATTGGGAGAGAGAGTGGAGTGGCGTGGAGTTAGGTTAGATTGGGAGAGAAAACTATAAGGCCCAAAATTTATTGGTCCCGCCGGAGCCCAAATCGACGCGCCCGAAATTTCACGCCCGAAATTTCTGACCCTGCAAAAAAACTCTACCGAGTGTTATACTGTTTCCCGAGTGTCCACTCGGAAAACTCCAACCGTCCGTTTGGATTCCGTCCCGCTGCTCAAGTTTACCGAGAGGAAAAACCTATCCCGAGTGTCCACTCGGGAAAGTATTTTTTTTTCCCGAGTGTTAGTCTAATTCCCGAGTGTATATGCCAACACTCGGGACGTTACCGAGTGCCCGACGATTTACACTCGGGAAACAATTTTACACTCGGGAAAGTTACAGATTCTGGTAGTGAGCTAGCGCAGTCTCCTGCATGCCTTAGTCCCATCTTTTTTTCTTGGCTTTGTTTCTCAATAGTAAGGTTCATGCATTGGTCGGTGCGCAAATTAAGTAGCTCTGCTTAACTTGGCTCCCTCTGCATATCGGTCACCAAAATGATTTAGCTGCTTAGTACTACGACGTACCATCCTTTTATAGAAATATCTGTATTAGCTAGTGGTGTACTAGTGCACTAGTTAGTCTATCATATCATACACCGGATATGAGTCACTAATTAAGCTCATGCTTTCCTGAGTACATATAAATTATACTGAAAATTAAAGTACCAGACATTATTAGTCCCTTTCCGTGGTTGCTTGAAAGCAAGCAATAGCATGCACCATCGTTGCTTTGTTAGCAGTGCAGCGGTTAGTTTGCAGCAAGAAAGAATCCATTTCATACTTCCATGGTCATATATATATTGTGGCATTGATACAAAAAAGTGAGAAAAGAGAAACAAAGAGAAAGCATGCGTGAACAACGCAACGAATGGACCGTAAGAAAACATTCTCTTCAACCTTATTCTCAAAGAGAACATTCCCGTCAACCTTATTCGCGAAAAACCCGTCAACCTGCGTGTCAACACGGCGGGCACCACGCAGCTCAGCCACGGGGCAGGCGAAGGCCCCATCACAACGATCACCTAATGATGTTGAGGGTCTGATCCTCCTGGGCTCAGGCGTTTGGACTCGTACGCTGCCGTGCTGGCTCCGGTGCCTTGCCTCTGCCCCTCGCCCGGCACCTTCATGTAGGCCTCGGCCTCGGCCACGCCGGCACGACCGGCCGGTAGCCCCTTCTTTTCCGGCTGTTCTCTCAATACCCGAGCCGAAGCCGAGTGCACGGCGGCAGAGAGCAGCAAGATGGCGCAGATAAAGAGCCCCAGGCTGGCACGAGCCATCGCTTGCTTCGGAGAGGCTGGAGCTCAACGGTTGATCAGAGGCTGTGAGCTGCGGCGACAATGTATGCCCTATCTTTCATGCAAAGAGGTCCTAACGAACCAAAGATGACGTAAAGCAAACTGCTGAAGGTAATGGGTTCTGGAGCTATGAGGCCTGCCTATCGATCAACTTATATAAGCCTAGACGTTATGGCGTCCACGTAAGCCTTTTTGAATTGAACGGTTAGAAGACAGTTGCATCAAAGAAACTAAGGCAAAAACGTATAAACTTTGCCTCCTCTGGGAGCCCAGCCACTAATCAGGTCCTCCCCGGTGCATGCGTCCATTTAAATTCTTAGGCCACGCACATGGCTCAGCAACTCGCGTTGCTCCATCTTCTCGATCAATCAGGGGCGGCCAAAGTGTAATTCCTATTGTACTCACTCGGCGATACGCAGATCGAGCAAGACGCAACCAGCATGGCCGCATGCGCCACCCCTCGCTATCAGATATCACCTGACTGAAGGGCGGCCATGGTTTATCTTTGTCGTTTCAGTTCTTGTGTTCGCTTTTAGCTAGAGGAGGATACGTTCGATCGAACTGAGCAACTCCAACTTTTGACTAGATATATTATCTTCGTCTGATTGTGAATTATCTGATCGATAATTATCTTACACCTTTTGGTTTTAATCCATCGAATGGAAGAAGAGGAGAATCCAACATTGGACTAGACAAGTAGGCTAGGAAGTTGGCTACCACTCAATGAAGCAAAGGGACCATGGGTGTTTCATGTTTGGTTGAGCAAAGAGGACTTGAGCCAATAGGACTGACTAGGAGAGAGATGCGAGAGGTCACGCTCGCAGCATTGCTGCTCGAGATGGCTTGGCTTTCCATCCAGAAGTAAACCCACATTGACAGAAGTTTATAGGATAGCTTTACCAAATAATTCTATTGGCGTTACACTTGTTTATCATATTTTATAGTTGACAATGTATAGTATAGTATCTCGTATACGAGAAAGTATCCGTATACAATTCTCTGGATTATCGAAATAAGAATACGTATCCGGTAAGGATCCCCAGGAGATAAGGTAACTCCCATAAGGAGAGAGGACACCCCTTAAACTAGGAAGTCAATCCCGACGTTTAAGGAAGTCAGAATCCTACTCGGACATAAGTCCGTGTCCGGTACAACTCGGGGAACCCCTTATAGAAGGATCAGCAATCCTATAGAGGAGGAGAGGTCTTTCTAGTCGAAGAAGGTCCAACAAGTCCTTTAGATTGGAGATCGAGTTAGAAGCCTGAAGCCATCCAGAAGCCCCAGCGATTCCCACGAGAAGATCCACCACCTCGAAAGAGTTGAACCCCGCGGAACTAGTCAAAATAGCCTCCGATTAAGTATAGGATAGCCACTAACATACACATCCTTTATAAGACACTCTTTAATCAATATATACGAACATGACGTAGAGTTATTATTCTGAGGGAGGTCCGAACATATATAAAAATAGTGTTTCCTTGTCGTTAGATCTCTTGGCCTTGTGCCGTAGAGGTCTCTACCCAACAATAAGTATTTCTTTCACGACTACCGTAAGATTGGCGGTTTACCAATCGTCGACAATAGTATTAAATAGCGATAACTTCTTTTAATTCATGCATAATCAGAAACTATCTTTCACTCAATGGGTTACTCCACGCCACCAACTTCGTCTACTTCGGGTCCTACCTTGTTAGTTGAGCAATTGGATCAAAAAGGACGTAAAGCACAATCGCTTTTTGCGCCATAACACCAACTTAATTCGAGACCATCATAATTGCTTTCAGCCTTGGACGACTAAGCACATTGTGATGTGCACTGGTTCACTCATTGTCGTATAGTAGAGGTGGGCCTTCTAGCCCAGCTAGTCCATGTTACAGGTTAACCAAAACAAACGAACACTGCAAGTATTGCTGACAAAGACCGACTAGGTTTTGAGGTTACGAGCACGCCTTATTTACCAGTCACCCATGCCTGGCAATGCTACCGAGTGTGCTGCAACTAATAACCAACATATTAGTGTACCAAAAGGTAGAATACCGAAATTTACCAGCTTGTAACACACTAACATACAAAAAGGTAGATGTACTGAAATTTACTGGCTTTTAACCCTAAAAATCAGGACTTAGGATGGAGTGGACGCCTAGTCACCCACCATGCTTGTTCCACGCTTATTTATACTCGTAAACTTTACCCCTTGCATCACTGCAATGACACAGTACTTTTTTGTGTTGCATTTGATACACGATTTAACCACAGATGGCACCAGAGGCTAACAATACCCGCACTCAACAACTGAACTAAACTCTGTAATATGCTCTCTTGGATTGTGAACCGTTTGAGTCCTCAGGCCTATTGTCCTAGTGGAATCAATCCAACTACTAATTCTAGCATACTCCCCAGAATTATCAGGTACATAGGAAGGTATGGACACTTCAAACTCCTAGACTACGTAAGCAAATATCTCCGCAGGAGCAAATCATGTAACAAAGTTTGCTATTCAGAGTAGTGTTTGAAGTAACAGCAAATCATGTAGCAAACAATGTGTATGCTGGATCCTTGTTCTTTCGTTGCATTTACATTACCCGTGATCCTCCTGGATGAAACATCTTCTCTCCACAGTAGACCCGCATCAGTGCTGCCAGAACATAAAAGCCCTGGGTTACTAGAAAGTATGGAAAGCCACGATGGAGAAAACTTCAGTTATGAATAAATAGTATTGCTAGAGTTAGGAAATGCTTTACTTGAACTACTAACAGAACAGAACTGCCTGTAAAAAGAGGTAACTTCTCAAAGTAGTGCGTGCAAAAAATTCATCAAAAGCTGCACTTCCTTTTTTTTTCGAGAAAATGCAAAGATTGCGTCTCGATGTATATATAGAAGGGAAGATACAGCTGATAGAAACCAGAAAGCATAATAAAAAAGTTAGTTGATACAGCTGATAGAAACCACAAGGTTGTCCAGCCAATGGATATTAACTCTTTCCATCCTAAACAAGATAAAGTAATCTGATAAGGGCGCACGCATGCAAGGCACATTTACATGCTGTCCAACATGGGCAAGTAAGCAAACACCATTCTGTGGCACTACCTTAAAATCCAATTCGGAACCCAAAATTCTACTGAATAATGTAATGCTATCATGGACTAATGCTAAAATGCTAAACAAAAAGAACAAACCTAGATAGAGAAGTATGTAAATTAGCAGCAAGGTTGCAGAATATATCCTTTTTCGAGAATACACAAAAATATTTACCCGTCTTTTCATTGAAAGAACATAATTCGAAGGTTACAAAACTAGGGGTGGTCTTGCCGGCCCAAATAACAAATGTCACACACCCTACCCTGGCCACAAAGGCGTACAAGCTCAATTGCAGAATATATCCTCATATTTATATGTGGCTACAAATCCACAGATCTAACTATTATTTGCTCAATCACAAAATTATTGATTTCTAGGATCTGTGTGCAGTTTAGTTCCAAATGCCAAAAGTAGACCAAGAACATTTCTGCTGTGCCTTCTGAAGGAGATATGACATTTTTCTTTTGAGCAAAAAGATGCTATTAGTTACATGGCAGTTTTCCAGGATCAAAAGAAACACTTAACAAAGATATTATGCATTTTTTATAGAAAAAAGTTAGCATTTTATAGCCACACTATTTTTCATCATGTTCTTGCACCTGTCCTCTGTTTTTCTTTCAAGAATACACAAAAGACTTGCACATTCCTCTGGTCTTTTCAGTGATAAAAAGGTTTTCATATGAGAGCTGTGACTGTAATAGGGGCAACCTGAAGCTAGGTGGGACTAGCGACAGATGACTGAAGATATTCAATATCCGGAATTGATCAGAAATTAATACACAAAACATCCCTACAACATGCAAATGCAAAAGAACAGAAGGTGCCAAGTCATCTGCAACTCACTACATAATCCGTATGGTTGACCAGGCTTATTTAATGAGCCACTATGGAAGAAAAGTGAACACACTATAAAGTTCTAATATGTTGTATGACCTAAACAAAATAGCTAACAAAATAAAGGAATACTTAGGAAAGTGCAGTGTGTTTCATGCTGCCATAACCACCTTTTTTCAATTCTAAATTGGAATTATGGCTAAATAGTTTCACCTATCAAATCATGAAAGTTGAAGTATATTAAATTAGCATATCACAAGCAATATACACAAGTCGTGCATTAGTGTAACTAGTTATCACTTCTACGTAATTACAGTGCTTAGCCTTTTTAACCCGACCCAGATGTCAGCAGAATTTCTTTACACAGTTGACTAGTAACAAGAATGGTGAGTAACAGCAACAGGGCCCAGAGTATAACTGGGTTGGAGTTTAAGGCCCTAGCAAACAAGTGTCATCATTTTCAAGTATCCATACTATGCTCAAGAAGCATCATAAAGAGTGGTGTGAAATCCATCAAGCACCACCCAAAAGAGTACATCACGATATATGCGCTAATGGAAGTTAGGGCCCAATGGAACCTTTTGAAAGTAGAGGGGCCATGTGAGCCACCGAGAGCAGAGGTTCCAAATGTGCTATTTACCAACAATAAAAGTATTTTCATGTGATTGCTTGATTGGTTCTCTACATGAGCCCATCCCTGCATGGGATGGTGCAAGATAGTGTTTGGTTGAGGGGGATGGAATGGAGGATCCTAGATGGGATAATGCTCAAAAGAGAGAATTTCGAAGAGATCACATATAGTGTTGTCAACCAAATTATTCAGATGGCACCATGCAAGGACACATCTGCAAAGCTAATTATCGTTAAAATTGAAGATTTTATTCATGCAGGTAATGATCATCTGGACATAAGGTCAAATGCAGGTACCTCCATTCCAAGACCAAGATGGTGTGTTACTTTCCATCATACCACCTTTTTTTAAGTATTAAGTGTCATTTATCCAGTGTAGTCTGTTGATTATTTCTGCACAATTAAAAAACTTTCTATCATCTACTTTTCCATAATGGTTTGGTAGTAAATAAGTAATTCAAGTCATAAAAAATCATAGGTTCCATTAATAGGAATTTCAACACAGCTCACTTAGCGATATAGCTTCCCTCTTTTATCTTCATGTAGAAAGAACTAAAGCTAACCTTAAAAACAGAAACTGAGCATCGAGATAGAGTGCTAACATACAGCATCAATGGCGCTAATTTCCTCAAATAAGTGCTTCTTGGATCTCAGGCTGTTGGCATATTTCTGAAGAGCGGAAATGTTCTTCTGGTGAAGGAATCACAAGTTCAACATCCATACATATACAGTAGTAACATGTGAATTGGTTAGCAGTAGGAATAGGATATTTTCTCCTCAAACATTGGGTGGTTTAACATCAGCATCATATTGTTGTTAACAATAGCCCGGACTGCTAGTTCTTTAGCTTCTGTGTGTTTCCTTTTCAGTAAAATGCACATCTGCACAGTAAGACATGAAAACACAAATATTTCACATATCATTGCAAGTATTAGCAATGTTCATTTATTACCTTGCAGAAGATCAGAATACTAGTAAAGTAAAACATAATTCTATAAATTTGAGATAGGAACTCCTGAATTTTTACAAAGTCCATCCGTAAAATACTAAAGCTATATCGATTAAAAAGTCGGATAGGCCTCTGATCAAACTCAAACAGAATGTGCTGACAAGAATAAAACTCTAAAGAACCGAGACAGCTTAACTGACATAGCTGCCAATCTTTATTTTGATAAAACTTTAAAGAGAATAATTAGATTCAAACTAGTGTCATCTGATCTCAAGAATTCCAATCTGAGAACCCCTAACACTAGTTTGCAGTAAAACAGTTTGCATTCTTGTGACAGCTTTTCAGACAAGGGTACCAAGGCATTGGCAGATTTACTCACATCTTCAAGCTCCTTCCTACAAGCCTCAGCTTTTTCCACATTTCCATCATTTTCTAACAGCGCAGTCAACTCTAGGTCTGAAATATCTCCCATCTCACATGGCATTGTTGAAGAAAACCGCATTATCTGTACGAGCTCTCGGAGTTCCGCTTAGAATCTAAGTGAAATAAAGAAAGTAAGGATATGCGAATAGCTTAATACTACTTCCAGAGTTCCAGTTCCAAACATAATTCTGTTCGAGAAAAAGCTCCAAAGTAGGTCGTTTTTGTTTTCTTCACGATCTCAAGATGAGACTTGAGCATTATCTTATACTAGCCTACTGACATATTGGTTGAAAAATATAATATTATGGAAGTTTTTCATGACTAATGTCGATGTTATTTCCGCGAGATCTAGATACTTCAATATAAATTAATGATAAACTTTAGAATGTTTGACCGTGTAGCATGGCAACCTCTAGAACTGGAGGTAATAATAGAACAAATACAAGTAGGAATCTTCGGGATTATTCAAGACACTTACTGTTTGATTCCCCAACTCTGGAACAGTTTGTGGTGATTTTCTACATGATAAATTGCAAACTTGTTACAGTCCAATAGAAAGAACTGTAGGCTTAAGATACGTTAAATCTATGTCCAACCAACAACCTGACAGCTGGAGATCTCATGATGCGTTTCAGCACAGCAGGAGCTTTTGGTTCTGGAACTGATTCCTGACAGGGAAGTTGACAGCATGAACAAAAGTAACACAACATCAAAGCAGATAAAATAATTTTACTATGAAACAGAGATAATAAAAACTATTTATGTTCTTTTCATTGTGGTTTAGGTAATTTAGTACAGACAAAAACATTTCTTTGTCCAACTGTGCAGTCTACATAGTACATAATTACTTATCATGTCAATTAGTCGAAATCCCATGAAATTGCAGTTTAAGCCGATAGACCATGGGAAACTAGCACTCCAGTGCTTGGAATATAATCACAAATTCAAAATAGACAGTGCAACTTAAATTTTACATGTATAGATTAATGCCTCCTGCTTTCAGGATTGGATACTCTTTTAAATTTGGGTGCTAATTTGATCATACAGTTGAAGAGACAGGTCACTAGACTTTCAGTAGTTGCATGGTAGATCTCTTCAGCTATGGCACGGGACCAAAAATGTAGAAATTTGAGTTTGGTATATCAAATGAACGGGCACGACCTTTCAACATATGTGTGTGTGTGTGTGTGTGTGTGTGCATATATGTGTATATATATTAACACTTGTAACTCCAGGGTGAAGATTTAGATTTATCTTCTGAATGGATGTAACCTTCGCTCGCACACTGTATTACAAAATCAGCAAGTACAAACACTAAACACAATATGGAACCAACCACTACAGAAATAAACAAGGCAAATTTTGCATTTATAGAAATGTAGCACTTTGCAATGATATGAATCACAACCCTCAGATGAAGGCAATCGGGATAAACCAAGAAGGAAACAAGTTATAGCACCATATTACATTGCTTTGAAAATATAATACTGCATAGGAAGAAAGTAGAACCTCAGGCATCTTTTGCCGCATGGATGGGCTGAGCAATGCAGGTTTTCCTTCAAAAAAGGAGTTTGGGATCTTGGATGTTGTTACAGGGGAAACCTTGCTCCCACTCACTTCTACCAAATCTTTCTCCAGAAGCAAGTCAGACTTTGGACTTCTGGTGCCTACTTTTGCAACTCTGCATTCATACAGAAAATTTCAGTATCCTTCCATGTAATGTTTGTGGAACAAAGAGAACCATAGATATTGGAGGATGAAGATATTATACCTTGATCCTGTCAGTTGAGAAACTGTTGGCCTTCTATCACCTTTTGAAGGAGTGCCTTGTATTATATCAGAAGAGTTGCTACTTTTTAGGAGTATCTGACTTGGAAGAATGTTATGTCCAGTGCTATGTGCTGTGCTGCTTGGAGCATTCAGTACGGATGAGTTGCCTGCACTAAGAGGCTCAAGGCTGGAAAGTATGTATATGTATATATTAGCATGGCACAAGATCTTACAACAGGATTTATAGAATATCTTAATAACAGTAAGGGAAGTTGATACCATCAGAAATAAATGTAAATCCAGAAATAGATGGATATAGGTTACTACTTACAAGCTTACAATGACTGATTGTTACAGAAAACTTGAAATAACAACAGAGAACCGACAAAGGTTGTAATTTAATCAGGAGGCATGATCAATGAAGAATACGACAAATTTCAAGAAAGTAAATCAGGAGTACAGTTGTTGCAACTGGAGTCGCTGTCCACAAAGATCAAGTATCACACTCACTACAGTAGTGACTTCTTAATACTACATACTCTATTGCTACAGCTACCTCATAAACTATACTATGATTCTACAAAATGCTGTACAATAACAGAAGAAATTTATTGGCCGACAAATAAGTGGAAAGTTCAGAATGATACACAAACAAAGAGCATTCTGCCTTAGTGCAAACTCGAAAACTAGCAAAATGGAGTGATGCGCATGGCATTCTATTCAGTGCATCAATTCCACTTCTGCCACCACTCTTATGAAAGATAGTAAGATACATTAAAAATACTTAAGTATTTACACCATCCATGTATAAAGGCACACGTATTTCCAATAAACCATGAAGCTCTACATAATTTTCGATAATCGTTTGTTAAAAAGAGCAGCATCAATAACACTGAAACTTCAGAATGGTTTTCATGAGCTCAATATTACAAGTTTATACCAGATTGGACTTTTAAAATGTTTAGGGAACTATGTCATCCATGTTAACATCATAACATGGACAGTTCAGAATTGCAAAGAAAATACAGCAGTATTATGCATGCCTAAGTTAATATCTGCTGAATAATATTTTAACCCAACACATTGATGTATGATTTCAAGGGTGATCATTTCTTACCCAAGTTTGGCATTCATGGAGGTGGTCAGCAGCCCCTGTAGTGCTGACTTGCAGTATGATTTTGCCAAAGCAATTTTAGATTTTTCAGGTCGTGCATGCTTGTGTTCCCTGAATTTACAAAGCAAATTCATCGTTAATACAGTATTGGCATTTTATGAGCACATGCTAGCTGCCAATCTGTCTATTACCTTTTCAAGTTTGTAGGATGTGTATTTATCTTTTTTATCACGTTATTGGCACCACTTAATTGATTTAAGGTAGCTTCTGAAGTTAGTTGGGGAGGGCCTGCTTGCTTTCATGTTGGCAGACTTGGACAGAAGAGAAAAGCTTCCTGTTTCATTCACCAACGCAGGTTTGACATTTCTGATTTCCCTGCATGAAATGTATCAGAATAGTTTTCACCTGGTAAGAAATCACTGCGCAAAAGCAGCAACTTAGCTCACAAACAAGTAAAGAGTTCCATTGTCACAAACAATTGGTGGCATCTGCCTTGTGTAATGATACATCATACATGTGCAATGCAATTAATCCTACATTACTGATATCTGATTTAAGATAGACTATCTCTTGCAAATAAACAATCGGTCAACACTAGGTGGAAGTTTTTATTTTGTTCACAAAGAAACTTATGACAAAGACAAACCTCTGCACTGGTGAAGAGAGATTCTTTTGACCTGGAAGTCCCTTCCTCAACATTCTTTGTCCCACATGATGTCTGCTTTTAGAGGCTTCCTTGAAGGGCCTCCACAACATTGGCTACCATGACTTCCTTCATTAAGAGATGTACTTTCCTCCACAGCCTCATTCTGGTTATCCCGTGAGTCTGATTGACCCATTGATCTTCTTGAGATGTAGGGATGCCCAGTGCTAGTGTTTCTAGATTGTGAACTAACTGATTGCTCATTATTATTATTCTCCCTTCGTATATTAACTTTACTAAGTTCCACCTCAGGAGCTTCCTTAGAGTTCTCAGAAACTGCTATCGCTTTCGAGTGTGTTAGATCTTCACTGGATACAGCACTGCAAGGAAAACTCTGAGAAGATTTGTTAACAACCGTTTTTGTTGGGTATGTCTCCTTAGAGTGCTCTCCATGCCTGTCATTTGGCACCATGTCTTTTTCATTTTGTTCCATTCTTGTAGGATTAATGCTGAAAAAAATGCATGCATTGTGTTAGATGAATCAGCAGCAATAATATTTAAAGTCAGACGATTGGCATACTTTACATTCTCCTACCTTGTCACATGAGTAGGCTTCAAAGTGCAAGCATCCTGTATTTGTGCTTGTGTTTGTGTTTGTTCCTTACTCTTGTTATCTTCAGGAATATCAGTGCCCTTGCCTGAAAGACCTCTTTGTGGATCCTTGTTACCCTCGGAAGAGATAGGGTCAGCGTTCTCTGTAAGTCTATTCATACCATTTTCGTCAAATCCCAACTTCGCGTCAAGATTGAACTTGCCCAGCCTTAAAGGAAACAAAATAAATGAAATGAAACAACTAAATGCATGAAGTTTATGAGAATAAAATTTACCAGTCTTCACCAGTCAGTGAAACTTACTCATTGAAATCAAAGGAAAAGGAGAAGTTGTCTTTTTCAGTTTCCTTTTTCCCTTCAGAAAGATGGTTGCCATTTGAACTGCTCTGCTTCACTTTTTTCTTGAGAGGACTAGAGAAATCTAGATCAGGCATGCCCATTTTAAATGATGATAATTTGTCAAAGGCTCCATCAAGTCCAAAATCATCTCTGGTCAAACAAACAGCCTCTCAGCACCATAATGAACAGTAGATAGTAGACAATGACACTTGATTACATCAAATGTTAAGGAAATAATACTCACAGGTTGTCAAAGCTAAACTTCTTGCTACTCTTCCGAACTGACTCAACATCAAAGTCAATTGTGTCTTTTCCTGATTTTGGCAACTTCCAAGATGAAAGAAAATCATTACCAAAGTCTTCATCTGCCAACAAATAACAAGCATACATCAGGTTAAATTGTTATGATGAGAGAAAAAACATTTTCTAAGTCTACCTCACAAATTTACAAACACAGTTCATGTAGCATAGATTTAATTTCCTGCAGGTAAGTTGGAGCAAGTACAATGAACACGAATCAAGAGCAGTATCAATCAGAAATCTTCATTTTGCCAGTATCAGATCAATTTGACTATGGTGCAGCATAAACAAAGGAACAAGGTGCCCAGATTACCAAGTATCAATAAATAATAACAACACACATACCAAAGGATGAACTTATATTTTTAGCATCTGCGGTCGAGGCAGATCATTTTTCGTGATTCGTCCATAGTGCAAACAAACTTGGACTGCATGCGACCGGAAAAAGCGAAATACATTAGGAACCACCAAAGAAACAAAGTAGAAGAGACATCATGTATATCAACAATATTAATACTCTGAATCACTAGATACAAGAAAAATATCCAAATATATTTGCAAATGTTGTTGAAAATAATAATTATATCCACCTTTGCATGCTGATGTCACATTAGGACTAGGTCAATTCAGATACATTTTTCTACCATCATGCTTAATACTAAACAAAAGCACATGTGAAACACACAGAGCATGTAAGGTTGTCCCAAATTTGAAAAAAATGGAACGTGTAAGAGTTATTTACTGACAATCGAATTTGAATGACCTTAGCTCTCAAGTGATGATACCTCCATTAAGGGTAACAGTACCAAGATTTAAACAATGAAAAAGCTAGCTTCCCATGTTTGCCACAATGCCCGTACCTATGTAGTAAGACACAATAGGCAACCTCACCGAGCAGAGAACTCAATCCCAATAGGCACAACCTGATCAAAGATTAGGAAAACAGCAAGGGTGGGGAGCAGGACAGTCAGACATAGGCCCATTCAACTGCCACAAATATGAGTACATACCTTGCCATCACGAGCATACCACTTATTTCTTGAAAGTTGAAAGTTATTATGGATTGATTGATTCAGAAATCTAATAAGCCAGAAGAGCATGTCCTTAAACTAACTAGAACTAACTGGAAACAATCTTGAATCGCAGTCTCATATTAAGGTACCAAACAAATGGTTGCAGTGAATACGAGCTATCTGGAAAGTTCAAACTGGGTATAGTGTTAGACAGCGCAAATACAAGATAACTTTGAATATGACAAGTCAAAACACAGCTTTTTCTATCGACGGGATAACTAACATTCCTGTAGACAAAGTTTTGAAGAAGTGAGGTTCTATTTTGAGTTTTTGTCTTTTTGACAGTAGACCTACCATCAAATAAAGTCTAGCTATGCAAGTCTGTACAGGATCGTAGTTTGACAGCAGGCTACATGGCTACACACTACAGAATTGGGAAATACTTAAGGCGCCATTTTGACCATGAGATGTCTCTACAAAAATAAGTAGAGCAACACTGAAGAAACCTGCTTCAAAAGAATAAGAAGAAGATTGAAGACCTGGAGCACATTAGATATTCAAATGTCTTCAGAAGTTACAGGTCCTACAACTACAGTAAATAAGGCAAGGAAAATAGCTGTTTACAGTGAACTAAGTGATTAACTCCTCACATTACATTAACAGAACATGGAAGTCACCACATTATCCAAGAATTTATAAACTCCATTTATAGGAAACCACCATGCTCAATCAAAAAATAGCAATTAGCCCCAAAATTAAAATGGAAAGGTGTAGAAAACAACATTACTTCAATGGCATTTTCCACTGCTCATAAGAGCATCCCATAAAACAATCAAGCAGCATCATGAAACGAGGAGTGAAAAGAGAATGGAACAGTAATCCAAGCAGCATTTTGAAACGGGGAGAGAAAAGAGAATGGAACAGTAATCCAACTACTTGTTTGCACCATGCAGCATGAAAATGCGAAAATATTCTCCGTACGTCAAAAATCCTACTCCAATGCTAAAGTTAACAGCCAGTAACACCCAGAAAATTATCACAATTCTGTCACTGCTTGCTAGTTGCAATAGCAGTACGCCATGATCAAAACCAAGGAAACATTCGATCACATGCACACCGAAAACAACACAAACGCACACACTGATCCTGTACTAAACCCTCCCAAAATCCACGCAAAAAGTATTGAGCATGCGCCTACGAACAGAAATTACCCTAGATGAACAACGGAAGCACTGATCAGAAACCAGTCCACTATTCGCCCCAATTGATCGGAGCCGCTAAAGCCCTAAGCATGCGCTCTAGGCCGTCGCAGCAGCCCCTTCCGCACCGAAACAATAAATCCAGCACCAAATCCGATTTCGAACCGAATGCAATGGGAGAAACAGAGCACCTGCACTGAAACGAACCAGCGCCGCAAAGCCACGGCTCTCGGAACAATCCAATCAACTTATGGTTCGTCACGAACAACATAAATCAATCCAATCCCGGATATATCTCCACTACAACGCCAGCCCAGTAGAGCGGATAAGGATGAGGAAAGACGAGAGAAGAATACCTGCTAGTTCGAGGTAGCGCGCGCTCTTCGAAGGAACAAAGCTTGCGGAGGTGTTCGTGGGCGAGATCTAGAAATGTTTTGCGTTAGGAACGGCGAAGTCGGTTGCCGCTGGGTGAACAAGGGAAAAGGGTGGAAGCGGAAAACGGCCGGAGCGGGGAGGGAGCCGAGAGGTTTTCTTTTCTATGTTCTAGAATACCTGCTAGTTCGAGGTAGCGCGCGCTCTTCGAAGGAACAAAGCTTGCGGAGGTGTTCGTGGGCGAGAATCTAGAAATGTTTGCGTTAGGAACGGCGAAGTCGGTTGCCGCTGGGTGAACAAGGGAAAAGGGTGGAAGCGGAAACGGCCCGGAGCGGGGAGGGAGCCGAGAGGTTTCTTTTCTATGTTCTAGGAAGCGGAAAACGGCCGGAGCGGGGAGGGAGCCGAGAGGTTTTTCTTTTCTATGTTACGGCCGTTTTCCGCTTCCACCCTTTTCCCTTGTTCACCCAGCGGCAACCGACTTCGCCGTTCCTAACGCAAACATTTCTAGATCTCGCCCACGAACACCTCCGCAAGCTTTGTTCCTTCGAAGAGCGCGCGCTACCTCGAACTAGCAGGTATTCTTCTCTCGTCTTTCCTCATCCTTATCCCGCTCTACTGGGCTGGCGTGTAATGGAGATATATCCGGGATTGGATTGATTTATGTTGTTCGTGACGAACCATAAGTTGATTGGATTGTTCCGAGAGCCGTGGCTTTGCGGCGCTGGTTCGTTTCAGTGCAGGTGCTCTGTTTCTCCCATTGCATTCGGTTCGAAATCGGATTTGGTGCTGGATTTATTGTTTCGGTGCGGAAGGGGCTGCTGCGACGGCCTAGAGCGCACGCTTAGGGCTTTAGCGGCTCCGATCAATTGGGGCGAATAGTGGACTGGTTTCTGATCAGTGCTTCCGTGTTCATCTAGGGTAATTTCTGTTCGTAGGCGCATGCTCAATACTTTTTGCGTGGATTTTGGGAGGGTTTAGTGCAGGATCAGTGTGTGCGTTTGTGTTGTTTCGGTGTGCATGTGATCGAATGTTTCCTTGGTTTGATCATGGCGTACTGCTATTGCAACTAGCAAGCAGTGACAGAATTGTGATAATTTTCTGGGTGTTACTGGCTGTTAACTTTAGCATTGGAGTAGGATTTTTGACGTACGGAGAATATTTTCGCATTTTCATGCTGCATGGTGCAAACAAGTAGTTGGATTACTGTTCCATTCTCTTTTCTCTCCCCGTTTCAAAATGCTGCTTGGATTACTGTTCCATTCTCTTTTCACTCCTCGTTTCATGATGCTGCTTGATTGTTTTATGGGATGCTCTTATGAGCAGTGGAAAATGCCATTGAAGTAATGCTGTTTTCTACACCTTTCCATTTTAATTTTGGGGCTAATTGCTATTTTTTGATTGAGCATGGTGGTTTCATTTCAGATTCAAATGGACTTGACAAAGGAGTAGAGTTCTCTAGGGCTAGTTTCTTTAAAGACTTCGCTATCCCCTCTACTTCATTAATTGTCCAGGCCCATCCTTCCTTAATTCCCTTCGGATCCTGCGCCATGCCTGCTAATCAAAGAGCTACAATTTATTTGAAGTGTACCACTACCATATATGCTAACCACCTCCAAAGCTCATCATCTACAGATATATGAACAAACAAGTAAACTTATCCCTAAATTCCTTCTTTTCTTGCCCTACTTTACTTGTTCCTACTGCTAGTCTGCTACTCACTTGAGTTCTGTTATGAATCAAATTAAGCTGCGAAGAAATATGCAATAGAGAGAGGGACAACATTATTGGAGTAAACCTAATCCAGATCTGCTATGAATGAAGATTGCAAAGAGAATTCTGTTGGACTACCACAGATGGTTCAAACTTGTTAAGTTATTCATCCTCAGCTCAAAAAGAAAAAGGAAAAGGAGAGACTACTAGTGACCACATCAGTTTGTGAACTCAAGAAAAAGGAAAAGGAGAGACTACTAGTGACCACATTATTCTCTTGCATGCCACTAAAATTTAGACATGAACAAGTCACTGCACATATGCATGCTCACCAATCACCACAAGTGGTGCCACATATGATTAGATCATACTGATAGAGCAGCAACATCTGAAGATGTGTCGTTTCAATATCTGAAAATGTTGCCCTACTCTACATGTTGTGAACCCAAAATGCTACTGACTTTATACTTCGAAAAATGACAGTCTAATGTGCACGAGCAAGACCTTTTCTCAGAACAAAACAAGCAAGATTTTCCATGAACTAAATAGCCAGAAAAGTTGTAGGAGTAACATTAGACAACTAGGCAGGTAGGTAGCAATTTCTGAACAAGAGAATCCCATTTCCAACAAACCTTATAAAATGGTAATCACAAGGTATTTTCAGATAGCATTTGCGATTTCACAGTAGTCAAAAATACAAGATTAAGGTGATGAACTGATGAAACAGAACCTCGCTAATTGTAGTAATCCCATGACCATCCATTCGCAGGAGAAACATTGCATCACGGAGAGGAATGGGGAAGATAAAAGAAGTACCTCTCTTTGAGCTGATCTGGGTTTGGTTCGCAGCAGTGTACGGTGGGGCGGAGTGGACCGGACCTTGGGCGGCTTGGGCGGCTTGGGCGGCGTGCTGGTGTTGACGATGGCGGAGCTTCGGCTTGAGTCCGGTGGGGAGTGGCCGGCGGGGAAGGGACAACCAAAAGCATCAGCACAATCGAATAGATCAGGAGAACCAAACATCAGTTCCTAAATCATTGCGCAAACCCGTTTTTCCCCTCACATCCCGATCCAAACCCTAGAACGGCCGCCCCTACCCGACCACCATCCAGATCTACCACCTCTTTTACTCCATTTGCAGATCACCCTTTCAGACCACGGAAATCCCGAATCCATGCCAACGAAATCACCGAAAACAACGCACAAATGGAGGAGATGACCACATACCTGTCCCGAACTAGCGCGGTGGGGAACGAATCGGCCGCCGCGGGGTGGAACGTCGACGGAAGCCTCTGCCTCAGAAGACGCCGCCCAAGCCGAACGGGGACGGAAGACTCCGAGCACCGGCGGGAACGGGGGAGGGGACGCGCGACGAGTTCGGTGGCTGATTTGGGCAGTCGACTTCACTCCCCACCGTTGGGAAGTCGGGAGGAGAGGAAGGGAAGTGCGACAGTGCTGGGCAGTGAGAAGGGAGGTGGGTTGGAGCGTCGTTTTTGAGCCCACTACCCTAATTTTGGGATAGGCAGTGAGAAGGGAAGTGGGTTGGAGTTGCCCTAAGCTCCCAGAACCATCCGGTTTAGGCGATTTGCCGAACTCCCATCGTATGATCAAGAAAATCAAATCGCAATAATTGACTAGTATCATGGTTGCTCCTTTTCGAAGAAAAAAAAGCATAGTTAATATGTATTACACATTTGTATTCATCGCCACGCAGTTAGAGGCTCTTTCAAAACCGGGGTTTAAATGGACCCAAATCTAAATAGATCACACACCATCAAATAAGATTATAGCTACTATTATCCGCCCACGCACTCTTATCTCATCTTTAAACAGATCAAAAGTTCTCTCTACCACATTTCTAGCCCAAGTATGTCGCAAATTATCCAGCTCTTTTAGAGTATGTGGGTTATTTCACTAACATCCTACTCTTTCAATGGTAGCATACAGACTGGTATGGAACAAGGAATCCTGGACCATTGGTATATCTGGCATCTACTAAATAGTACTTTTCTATGTGAAAATAAAATTAATAAGTATTATATTTCAGTTAAAAAATCAGTAGCTAGATGTTCTATCAAACTGAGATTAAAAAATTATTGCTTGAAACTACAAAAGCATCTTGTCATGTCATTGCATCTCGCAAAACTCAAGAATCTGACGCTAAACCTTCCCATCCAGCTAAGACGTACAAAAACTTCATGTTCGGTCACAAACACTAACAACATTAGTGGTTATGTTTTGTTTCCTATTCTTATACCTACCTTGTTGGGCAATGGTACACGAATCTTAATACGTGTGCCATCTAATGCTCGAAACCATTTCAAACCACTTCCACCTACTGTCCTCTAGTTGTTTAATTGAAGGGTTTGGCAGCTTTATAAATTTATGAGACAAGAACAAAATTGATCTTAAGACCTCGTTAAAATATCTACTTGTTGTCTCAAGTGACTAGCTATCATGCTTGCTTTGTACCATGACTTACTACAAGCAAGAATAATGACACAGATTCTTCAACTATAACATAGAAAGTGTCCACGCAAGATTGCACATAGGTCATTAAAGGATTGTTTAGTAAAGCGCAAGCTATCATAGCAATGAACGTTTGAACCTTGATCAAGGTCTCTAAGCATCTGCTTTCTACCTCTAATCACAGCCTCATCCTCACTAAAATCATCTATCTCTCTGGTCCCTTATTCGACTTTAGGTGTGCCCAATTATTGCAACAACTATAACAAAGAATCTAGCCGTCCTCTTTCTCTCTTCCTCCTTCTCATCATCAACAGTGTTAAACTTGCAATCTAAAGTTGCTGCCGACATCTACATTAACATGAACAATATTCTATCTTAGAAAAAAATAGATGCTAGACAACTAAAAAAAACATGAAGGAAAAAAGAAGAAGAGAAGTCCAATGACTAGATGCTTGCCAAAAATAATATTCGACAATACAAAATAGAAAATGCAACATACCATAAACTATAACATTAGTTTTGAAAAAAGAACTACATAACCCATGGTAGTTGGAAAAAAAGAGCTACATAACTCATGGATGCATATCATAAACTATAGCATTAGTTGGAAAAAAAGAGCCACGGAACTCATATTAGTTGAAAAAAAGAGCAACAGAACTTATGGATGCTACTGATTCACACATTCCACAAGAGCTTTGTGCAGGTGCAGAGCATCTTGCACCAAAGCCAGATGCTCATCAGCAAGATCAACAACAACATCCGCAACATCGGCCTCATCATGCAACACCGGACAGCCTCACCCGCAACGTCGGCCTCATCCGGGAGCTCAACAACAACATCCGCCGCATCTCGGCTTCTACGCCGACCTTTCTGCCTTCTCATCTTCAACAAGCTCACCGATACTCGCTCGCTCAGCTCCTGCTACGCCGTCTCACGCCGGCTCAATGCGCTCGTCCCACTCGTCAACTACACCTGCCTCCGCATCTGACCGTATCATCACGAACAGCAACGCCGCTAACGCCGATGGACACGCTCTGCATCCGCAACCTTCGCATGGAGCTTCCCGTCTTCGCACCCACAAACCAAATCGTGTGGAGGCAACCACCCCAGCGCTCAGCAAACCCAAACAAACGCAACCATGCAGATCGAAAGGGCGACAGGATGAATGGAGCCTAGGGAGGACATAGATAAGCGAGGAGGAGAGGGGGTGGGAGTACCTCGGGGAGCGAGGCGGACAGGCGACATAGACGCGGCTTTCGAGAGAGGACGGATGGAGAGACGCGGGAGGTGGATCCTATGAGCGTGTGTTGCTGGTGGAGAGCGCGGCCGGGCGGTGAGTAAGTGGGAGTGCGGGGTGTGATATCCCGATGCGGTGCGGAGGAATGGGGGCGACGGAAGCAACCAGATTCCGGCAGGTCGATGGCGATCTGCAGCGGAGGCGATCCAAATCCGATCGGTGGAGGTTAGGATTAGAGAGAGGAGAGACAGTGGAAGGGAGAGGAGAGGCAGAGGAGACTAGGGAGGAGAGTAGAGGAAGGGAGGAGGCCTTACCTGGAGGAGGAGATGTCACCCGCGGCGAGGAGTTCCGCGCAGCAAAGAGCAAGGAGAGCGCCATCGTGATGAGCTTAGTGTGCAAGTGCGAATGTGGTCGAGGGTGGGAGAGGTTGTGCGATGGTCGAATTTCATTCTGCAATTCCACCATCATACCTGGACCCAAACGAGGTGTTACTTTTCTGTAGCTTTTACAACGGTGACACCTAGTCTTCATCTCCAACATCCAGTTCCGGACTTTGAAGCAAAGATTAGAGATTTTAAAAATTATCTTGAGACTTGCTCACTAAACTGCTCTAAGCAATACTATTAATCAATACAACTGCAGAATGTTGGGCGGAGGGGGGAAAGCTCCGCCTCTTGCCGACACCCTCTTGTCTCTCGACTCCATTTTTCTCCAAAACGGTCCATGGATTCATGTTGGCGCCTGTCCGTCCACTAAATCGCTGATATCCGATTCCATTGCTAACGTGGCCATTGCCTCCTTTCCAAGAGGCAACAGCAATCATGAAAGGATAGAATTACAAAGCAATCATCTCTTGAGTTTGCAAATGGTGCTCTAGTATTGCCGTAACTATGGGCCGCTTTGACTTTTCATCGATGAAGTTTGAGCTCGATCTTAGTAGATCACTCGCGCGGCAGCACGCAAGCAATTAACGTACACTTAGGGCAACCAGTGCAGGTACGATCGCGGAGCCGGTGGGCCAGCACAGCTAGGCCCCGTCGCGGGACGGGGCTGTGAGATTACAACAGGTCAGTCGCTCATGTTCCTGTTGGGTTTCCCATGCATGACGTCGGTGGCTGCATGGG
Organism: Stipa capillata; assembly: GCA_019208055.1. NCBI lineage: Eukaryota > Viridiplantae > Streptophyta > Magnoliopsida > Poales > Poaceae > Stipa > Stipa capillata. Next base: position 1,808 of record JAGXJF010005438.1, on the reverse strand, counting down.
GGAAACTCCACAGCCAGACATACGTACGAGCCGAGATCCACCACTGACCACCCAACAACACACTACTTTATATATGCAGCGGCAGCACTGCCTCTCGACTATTCGCCATTATTATCCGTTTGCGCTACGCCTGCCACTGCCAAGTGCCAACGACGACGATGGCCTGGGCAGCACTGCCTCTCGACCATTCGCTCGCTCACTCACCATGCGCCGCTATGAAGCGTCAAAACCGCGCGCGCGGACGGGCCCCAGGCGCCGCTAGATCCATAGATCAGCGTGCAGATCCAAAAGCTCCCACCAGACGGGCGGGCGCGCAGGGCAGCGCGCGCGGCCCTGAAGCGTCGCCCTCGGTGTCGTGTCGATGGAGTCATGCATGCGCGAGGAACCCCGTCTGGCTCTCTGGCTGGCTTCAACCGCCGCGCGGCGCCAACATCGCGCCGTGGCGTGGGTGACATTTCCTCGCCGCGCGCGCCCCACCCGCACGCACGTCGCGCTCGCTCCTCCGCCACCTCCTCCTGCCGAATTGTCGCGGCCTAACTCGTGCCTCTGCGTTTGTCTCCGCCTAGAGGCTTGCGCTCTGTGTGCGTGTCTGCGTGTTCGTGAAACACACACTAACATACTGTGGACACTTGCGTGTGTCCTTATCATCGACTGCGCTCCCGGCCGAGCTGCTGCATGCCAAGGCGATCGAGCAACGCAGCGTAGGCACAAGGCAGTACAGCGGCGCGTGACGCGTGACATGAGGCAGTACAGGCCAAAGGCAGGGAGCGAGCGAGCGCGCGCGCCTGCTTTGCCACCAGCAGCAACTAGCGGCCGCCTTTCCTTGGGCCCGCGCGTCCGGCGAAACAGTTGGAGAGCAGGAAAGCCTGAAAAGAACGCGGCGGAGGCGCCGGACAGCTAAGCTAGCCACTCCATATACGGAACACGCGACGTACGTACGTCTCGATCGGCTTATCGTTGTTTATATTTATGCTTGGCTTATGCGCGACCTCAAAACGCACGTGTTAATTTCTCGATGTTTACTACCATCAATACCTCCAGATCAACATAGTTAACGTAACAGGCTCGGGAGGATGAGGAGAAGCTGGAGGATTGATTGTATGGTAACATCGCGTGGGGCGAAGCTTAACACACCCGTGCGTTTTTGATGTCGCGCATAAGCCAGCGTCAATAATCTAACCAACGATAAGCGCGATCGAGACGTAGTACGTCGCGTGTTCCTATATGGATGGCTATCTTTAGCTGTCCGGCCGCCTCCGCCGCGTTTCCTTTTCAGGCTTTTCCTGCTCTCCAACTGTTTCAGCCGGACGCGCGGGGCCCCAAGGTCAAAGTGGGGCCGACTAGTTGACTGCTGGTGGCAAAGCAGAGCGCGCGCGCTCGCTCGCTCCCTGCCCTTTGGCCTGTAAAAACTGACCAATTCATGTCTACGCTGTTCACGCGCCGCTGTACTGGCCGTTGTGCCCTACCTGCGTTGCTCGATCGCCTGGCATGCAGCAGCCCTCGGGTGCGCTGGGAGCGCAGTCGATGATAAGGACACACGCAAAGTGTCCACAATAATGTTTGTGTGTGTTTCAGCGACACCGCAGACACGCACACAGATGCGCAAAGCCTCTAGGCGGAGTACAAATCGCAGAGGCACGAGTAGGCCGAGGGACCAATTCGGCAGGATGAGGTGGCGGAGGAAAAGCGAGCCCGACGTGCGTGGGGGTTTGTTGGAGGGCAGGGGCTGCAAGTATTAAAGGTCACCCCACTCCACTCACACACGATGTCTGGGCCCGCGCGGGTGTGTGGGGGGGGCTGACAATGGG